>JACXGM010035989.1:0-11522 GCA_016801145.1 Umbra pygmaea
GGTGTGCAACGTTCGGGCTCTCCCGAATACTAGTTTCTGTTTTGGTTAGCAGTTATGTATATTCTTTGGGGTTTGTGTTCCTTGCCCCACACGCTCACAGGACGAGAAGGAGAGCATGTTTTACTGACACTCACTCACCATTATAGGAGAGTGGTCTAGGCATCTCTATGCCTGGACACACCTGAACCTGTAGACAGGTATTATTGGTTATGTGATTACTCTTTGTACATAACTCTGACGACGCCATGTCTTATTGTAGAGTATTTTCCCAGTTACGTTGCATGTGCTATTTTATTCTCGTGACCTGTGCCTTTGTTTGTTCACGACCTTGTTTGGAATTAAAATATACACCCTGGAACTTCGCATCTGCCTCCATCCTCTTATATACCAACGTGACATCTAGCTATGTAACAAGTACATTTTTTGGACCATTCTTTTTTCTAAATGGGTTAAAAACCTCTATAGAGAACCCTGGAAAATCAGCAGAGCTACAATTATATATGTCCCTGAATGAGGTAATTTGAACGGTTTAGTTGGAGTTAGTTGATAAAATGTCTTGACTTGGAACAAAACTGATAGGAATCAAATATTCCTTACACACACAAACATAGACACACAAACTGATTCTTACACACACGCAGACATTTGCTTTTGCAAACATATAGCCACAGAAAAACAGAGATACACACATGATTTTAGAATGGAACATTGACATGGTCTGCTTAAACAAATCTTGTTCAGGCTCTCTGTAACCATTGTATGATACCGGGAAGGGGCACATGGCACCAGCATGTAAATGTTATAACCTGCCCCCGAACAGAATAGGTTAAGTTGAGTCTGTGGGGAAACCTTTGAGGGAAGGGGGTCTGGGGACACCTCTATCACATATTATCTTATAAATTAGATAGAAAACTAACTTTTAGAGGAAAAAGGTTTGGATATTTTGGAGTTTTAATTTATTTGTGTTGATAAATAATCAAATTTCTTAAAATCCATGGTTAATCATGCAGACACTTGATGCTCTTACCACATGAGATTTTTTGGGGGCCTGAAGGGGGATTTATACTACTGCGTAGAAGTTAATGCATAACCTGCGGCGCAGGCTCACGCGTAGCTTTCATTGTCACAAGCATTTATACTTGTGCGTGAATGTTTGCATTGCGCTGCAATTACACCGCCGAACCACTAGCCAGTGCTGGTGTTTCTATGCCACATTGTGTTGAGTTTTTACTTCTTTCGGTTATATGGCAGCTGGCAACTAATTTGAATGGTCCATTACTGCCACCAGCTGGACTGGGGTGTGTTGTATTGTTTTGATTTGAGTTGTTTCGTGAGAAGGACAACGATGGATGAATTTCGAATCTAAGGTAAATATAAGTTCGTTTTTACCTCTGTTTATGTAGGCTACTAAGCTAGCTAGCTAACAATTCCATCAGGTTGTCCATATACATCTCGCCATGGTACGTCTGACTCTGTGCAAACAAAATGTAACAAACATGCCGAAAATGTTGCTTAGGAATTTCCACAGTGTTGTGTTAATAATCAGGGTTCAAAATTAACACCATTTACCAGCCAAATGGTAAAATATGCAGCTGGCTGGTAGATTATCTTCACTCACCAGCCAAAAAAACAATAGTAATCTATTGAGTGGCTGGTATCGTTGTCTTTGTACAGTACAGTACAGTACAGTACAGTACTGTGAAATACATATACTTTTGCCCCTTGACGCCTTTGGACCCACTGACTTGCACAGCACTTTATTTTCAGTATGTTATTTATCTACTGTTATTTTGCACAATAACCGTTTGCACAGTCGTACTCAAGTGTTAATTTATTACATTGTATTTGTCTGAGACTTTACATACCAATTTGATCTACCTCTAAAACGCACTAATTGTACATTTACTTACAATTTTCTCATGTAATTTTGACTGTAACTCAGTCTGAACTTGCACCATTTTGCAGTTTATTATGCTGTTTAGAAAATATACTATGTTTATAAAAACAAAATAAATGTAAGAGTAAAACCTAATAAATCTGTCTTAGCAGGACCAAGTATGATGCATGGAATCTCAAACTTAAGTCAGGTTGGTTTAATTCCTGTCCAGACAACCACTTGGCGTACACAGCACTTAATACAGCAATGCTCCCTACATTATATATAACCTCTCCTGCACAGCTATTGTATACCCAACCACCACCTATGCCTGTTTGTGTAGCTCCCCAGCTTCAATGGTAGCAGAGACCTGTGTCCCAGGTGGAGTCCAAACAGAAGAGGATGACTGGCTGGTTAAGCAGATGGCACAGCTAGAGAAATGCAGGATGGACCTTCAAGCTGGTGCAGGATACTGGCGGAGAGTGTAGCATATTTGGCCAGACAGATTTGGCCAGACTCTAGCTATTTTCTCCTCAAGCAAATATTCAAAAATAATAACAATTATCTAATAGTCTGTGTCACAGTTGCAAGTATTGTTTATGTGGGGTGCCTTTGTTTTTCTAATTTCAACACATGCAATTTAAAAGTTGTGAATGGCCCTGCTCTAGACCAGTGGTTCCCAAACCTCTCCACAAAGACAGGAGTCTGTACATTTATGGGGCAAAAGTTTTGTTAATGTTTAATCGAGATAAATGGCTGTGATGTGCTGCTTATATGTATATAGTTTAGTATACAGTTGATCTGTACAGTTAATTTTTATATATTTATTTTTTGTGCTGCTTCTACCTGCTTGCAACTTTGTGCAGGTTGCTGCCAATAAAGAGCAATCACATGACTTAACAGCAAGTCTTTATTCATAAAAAGACAAATCTTAAAACATAAATGCATAGGAAAATTCAGATGACAATCACCTAGCTAATAGTTATAATATATTGATCAATCACCCATCTGACTCTGTAGTAAAAAAAACAGCATTAATGCATGGGAAATCATTGTATGACAATGTAAGTATATACACACACAAAGTCCTATAATAAGACTGGCTGGTGGGTACAGGTTCATGCCTGTGGCATTGACAGTCAGTGTTTCACAAGCAGTCTACTGTACAGTGGGGAGTAGCAACTGGCTAGTTCACTGACATAAGCTTTGCAAAAAAATCTGAAAAAGTTTGGTTACAATGACAGGGTTACCAGTTTGTAAAGTGTCTATTTGTCAGTAACGTTTTGAAATTAGCACTTCACTGTCAAGCAGTACTTTGACTTAGTGCAGTGTAGAATACACTATAGACTCTGGACTAACACAGAATACACAGTGACCATCAGCATGTTTCTTCATTATTAACAAAGTTATAAAAAGCTGTCATATTAAGAGAATGTGGCAGACCGCCATGTACCTCTCGAGACTTCTTCTAGACTGGTGGAGGGAAAAGGCAGCTTTAAACTTCTGCGTCAAAGTTATTTAGAACCTCCTACTCCATAGCTTAACTTTGTCACTGACAAAGTATTATTTAATCTTGTGTGTCCATACCTGTCTTGAAAATACATCCTCCTCATCTATTGCTTGTATTTCCAGCTACTTGGTTAACACAGTTATCTGCTAACTTATTTCATACAACTCCTATATGAGCTGCTACCCACACAAGAGATCTCAGTTCCTGACTGTAATATATGAAGACTCTGAGGGGCGATGGAGAAGATGGGTGTAGCTTGGATGTAGAAGCAGTAGGAGGTTGTAGAGTCACTTCCATCCTGTGATTTTGAAAAGAAAAGCAGAAGTAGTCTCAGGTTGTAGGTGAATCTTTATAATTATACATACAGCTCACGCATTCAGTGTTTATCTACAGATTGGCAAACCAATGAATACGACATACTGCTACATTGAAATCGACACGTTGTTGCGTTTGTATTATTTCCAAGGCAGATATAATTATAACATGTAATATAATTGCAATATATTACACATACATAGGTAGGTATTGTTACAGCTACACATTTCGGTTTCACTGAACCATTAGCTTTAGTTTCCTGGAAACGTGCACATTTTAAATACAGTACCGAAAGGCTGCTAGTTATTAGGCTAGGCACTGCATACTGTAGCATTGAATGAATTAATAATACACATTCAGGAATGAAAGACTAGATTACAGTGATAGTACAGCTATAATTGTTTACTGATTATAATATAACATCGGCAAGTAACCAAATTGAAATACTCGTTCATCCACTTGATGCAGAAATAGAATGGCATTGCTAGCTAGTTAACCAAAACACTGAGGTTCAGAAAACAAATATTTACCTTATCGTCAAAGTTTGACTCCATAGCCCGATGTTTTACATGGTATGCCAGCCAAGACAGGAAAAAATAAAACGCCAGAGCTTTTTTGTGTTACGAGTTTTTTACGAGTGCGGACGTACTTCCTGTATGTTCTTCATTCTACAGCCTGCAAAATTATGTGAGACAATCTCTCACCAGCAATTCTCTGCCATTTGGCAGTCTTTGTAAACTGCAGAAGTGGGGTTATATAGATCTGTGTATTTCTGCACTTCTTTGATCAATCTCTGTCACTTCGTTGTCTATATCCATGTTCACTGAACTTCTGAATTTAAAAATGGCGCCGCGGTAGGGAAAAAAATAAGTCGGATATGCGATTCCGGAAATCCTCTTCAATCAAGCTGACCAATCACAGATCTTGCGGGCGCGTCAACGCGAAGGCAGACTGACGCGCAGTTACATTTTTGGAGAGGTGCGCGTGAAACTTCGCGTAGGTTACGCGCGAGGGTACGCCGTAGCCAACCAGGCTCTGCGCACCCTACGCCGTAACTTTTACGCACGAGTATAAATTCCCCTTTAGGTTTAAGCATGTAGGAACTCCTTTTATGGTCTGGAGCACAAAAACGCACATACACACACACACTGTAAGGAGGTTGGTCCTTAGAGGGGCAGGACTTTACACTATTTACCTTTTAAACAGACCTATAGGATCCCTCTGACCCACTCGTCAACCTTTTTGACAGCTCAGTTTAGGGGCGGCCTGTACCATAGGAACGCCTTTTAGGGGCTGGGACTTACAACAAACCTATAGGATGTCTCGCACCCTCTCGTCAACCTTTTTGACAGTGTGGAAGATTTTTCCTTGTATTGATAAATTAACAGAACAATAACCAATAAGTTGAAAATGCAATGTAGCACAAAGAAGGAGTCTTTACATGTGTGTGACAAAAGGTCAACTAGATATCCTTTTCTAAGAATACATAGAAATGATTGTTACATGATTTTTGGAATATTACTCTGTACTCTTTGGTCTTCCGTAAAAGCTATAGATCTTGCGAACATCATGGAGCAGAGATGAAAGTTGTACAATGTTGGGAAAGTAACTTGTAAAATTATGGAAGAAGTTGATTAACTGTAGAATGCAGATATCTTTAGGAGACAAAGGGAAGGATGCCTTGAAACTCACCACATGTGGGCTGACTGAGTTTAAATGCTAAAGGACAAGATCTACTTCAAAGCTAAAGGTTTCCTTACATACAGTTGCCAAATGGAAGAGAAAATGCATCTCTTGTCAACATATGATTGGTGGGTTTAAATTTCAAACTGTTACAGTACTGACCAGTTTAAGGAGCGGAACGGAGGAGCCGAGCGCGGTTCCATAGCAAGCGCACTGATTCAAGGTGAGTTGACTCACATAGCATAGGAAATTATCTGTGGAACTGCGTTCTGAGCTCACCGAACCGTAACAAAAACTGGTGAGTTTTCCGACCAAGAATTCTAATTTGATTGAGCCAGAGAAATGTTTTTAGAGCAAAATGCGCAAGCGTTAACAAATGCATGAACGTGTTGTATATACATTTCAAAATGTATAAGCAACGGGCTGGACATAGGCACATGAGAAAATGTAAATAAACAAGTAAGGAAGAGTGAAGTAGAATAAAGCCCGAATAGACAGCCACCTGTGTTAAAAAGCCCAAATAGACAGCCACCTAAATCAATAGACTGAAAAACTTAGGCTGTTACTGAATAAACAAAGTTGCGTGTTAACGTGTTAATATCAGCTGTTTATTACATAACGCCGGGCGCGAAGGGCAGCTTTAAAAGTTTAAGTAAAGTAGTAGTTAGAGTACCCTATGATACCGGATAGCCACACAGTTTTGCGATGGTGGGGGCTTATTGACTGAATGGATAGGGGAAGTTTAAGTTCAGTTTCCTATGAAAAACGTGATATGAACCAAAAATATATCAGACTGATGTGGTAGGAAGCCAATAGACTGTGGGCAGACTATTGAAAGACTTCTGAGGTACCGTTTCACTAAGAAGCCAGGCACATAGCTTCTTTTTGATTGCTGGAAGGTCAGAGTTGGTACGGTAATTGTATTACCGTAATTGTAAATGAATACATGTTGTTGTATGAAATCCTCCAACAGATGATGCCTGTCATCCGTTGGTAGTGTTTTTCAAGGATGCCAATGAAGAGTGACTGAACTGTAAATAATGAGGAGAAATGATTGAGTGTGATTTGAACTGAGTGGATTGTGAACCCAGATGTGTTGTGATATTGAATATATAACCAGCAGAATGTAAATAGCTAGGTGATGACAAAGTTGGAAGAATAAGTTTGGAGCTAAAGTTCCCGTATTATACGGGGGAAAGGAGTCGATGTAACAGCCGCCATATACTGTAGCACGGTCGACAGATTAAATATCAACGGTAGAGGAGCGAGCTAATAGTAGGATAGGGCTGGTTACGAAGCTGACAAAAATAACAAAAAATAAAAAATAAAAAAATTACGGGATCCCAAAAGTTAAAGGGGGGATGTTGTGGGAGGGGAAGAAGGCACTGATTTAACAAGGAATGTGAGAATTATGCTATGACGCTATTGTGTGTTATTTGTGGGGGTGAACGGAGATTGTCGATATTCAGTAAAATATATCAGGGAAAAAAAAAACAGACGCCAATCGGGCAGTCAGTTAAACAGAAGAACATAGCTAGTCATTTAGATTAAATACAGTAAATACATACTCAGTAAATTAGGAAAATAAAAATAAAATCTCAAGCAAGCACACATAGTTGTAACTGATTATCAATTCGGGAGTCATTGAAAATTTTAGGAAATCATTATAATGTTACGTTAATGCACGTACGCGCACACAGGCTCACAGGACGCCGCAAAGACAGGAAATTAGTTTTAGCAAATCATAGGTCAGAACGACACTGCAAACACATGGACAATTGATAGGATAAAATGGAATGGGTGGAAATTATAATTCAATTGATTCAAAGCAAGCTGAATGTAATGTGAACTATAGAATTATCGGTAAGATAACAACGGTGAAAAAATGCATTCGTAACATTTCGGTGTAATACTAGAGAGGAACTATTGGGTGCAGGCAACAAAACCGCCAAGACTTGAGAAGTGAGAAGGAAGTTGCAAACCTAGGCCCACACACCCCAGTAGAGTAGGTGGCGGTAATGCACCATTTAAGTTAGATGACTGCCGCTAACCACGAGAAAAAAACTTTGCACGTTGCAACCAAACTCTAAATAATTGCTGAACAAATTATCGTCATCCTGTACACGCACCCATACATTATATTCTCAGATACTGAATTGGAGTATTGATAGAGTAAAGAAACAAGGACTGAACGATTGTTGGGTATTACACATAGTTTCAATGTTTTTGACGTAGAGAATGAGAACACAGGTTTTAGATTAAATGCGATGGACACTTGGTAATCGGAGAAAACATAATTTATAAATAAAGGGAAGATATAGAAACACACAAAAGGGAAATTCATACATAGAGGCCATATAAGATTTAATTAGTTTGTGAAATGCATTGGAATGTGGATTTGATTATACAATAGGTTGACCGTTGTTTTAGAGATTTCTAAAAATATCAATGTACCGCTGTCTGGAAATTTCATAGTTAGAAAGGTTCTTATGGAAATATAGGTTGTGAAAATTAGTAATGCGTTCTACAGAATTATTTAAAAAAGAAATTAGAATGGTAAGAAATTTGTAAAATATGTCCACAAATTGAGTTAGGAATAATTATTTTGGAATAGCGAGCCAGGCTTAGCTTGAACTTTTAGAAAACTGTACCACTGCAATAGAAGCTTCCAAAAAAAGCATGCACGTCTTCATTGAGTACCGGGGATAATAAATTGCTAGTTACATAGATCATAACGATAAAGAAAGATTAAGGGAACAAATTGGGTAAAAGCGAACAACAATGATTAGTTAGGAAATCTA
This sequence comes from Umbra pygmaea, assembly GCA_016801145.1. Taxonomy (NCBI): domain Eukaryota; kingdom Metazoa; phylum Chordata; class Actinopteri; order Esociformes; family Umbridae; genus Umbra; species Umbra pygmaea. The sequence goes on from JACXGM010035989.1 coordinate 8,186, forward strand.
TAAGAATACATTGGAAAAATAACACTTTGAGTTTAAAACTGGAGTTATCTTAGTACAAATTTGGGGTTGAACTACGCTTAGGCCAAAAAAATATGCATGAACGCGATTTTAATTGTTGATTGCAGATTGAGTCGTTCGGGAAAAATTAACGCAAGTCGCACAGAGGCTTACGTTTCAATGCATTAATTCTGATCGGGAAAAAAAGGGGTTGATGAATGCACTAAATTAAAAAGTATACAGCTATATGATTAAGTCCATTTGTATTTTACATGCACACGTTAGAAAAATTGACTTAAGGTTAAATACACACATACGGTTAGAGAACATCACATGGTAGTTATTGGGAACAATTGATCGGATGAAATGTGAGAACAATTCGAGGCAGCATTAGGCTACACTCTTGCATTCTAGAACTAGGGAAATAGGAAAACATTATTAGAAGAGTTTATGGCAAAGTTAAGTAATTAAAGGGAGCATAAATGAAAGGGGTATGAAAATGCAATTGTTAATCTGGGTGAATATAGGATAAAAAGGGGGAAACGTTTAAGTAATATAGGTTGAGTTAAACTGTTAATCTAAGGGCTGGTTCTTTCACTTCGAACAAACAATGGTTGAAAGTATTGGGGGAGGGAGATGCAAATAGAGCCGCGTTCATTGTGTGAGTGTTTACAGAAGTTTGGGGTTAAATCAATGAGTTACTAAATCGCGAAATGGGGTATGGGAAATTAATTAAATCCACTGGCTGGGAAGGTGAAAATTTGAGATAAGTAGATGAATGTTAAGGTTTGAGCGAACGTGTGGGGGTCGCGTTCAGTTGTATTGAGTATGGAGTGAGGTCACGACGAGTTAGAGAAAACCCGCCACACATTATTGAGTTTTGACTGAAAATTAAATAAAATAGAAGAACATTAGGATTGTTTTGTTAGGGTAGGTTATGTTGCGGCCTAGGGCCATCTACACCAAGGAAATTATTGAGATTAAAAAAATTAAGGAATATATTTCAAATTGAGGGGTCGTAAGTAATTATGTAGCTAAACTGATTGAGTGGGCGGAGTTAAAAACGGGGAAGGAGAGTATTCTGTATGACATGCAACAAGGGAAATTGACAATTAATCCTCACTCAATTTGGCTGATGATTAATGAAAATCCATAGAGTGGAAAATAATTTTAAGTTAAAGGATTGGGTTGTAATTCTAAGAAAAAGCGGAAGTAGACCATTGAAGTTTTCGAGGTAGTTTGAATTGGTTTTCAGAACATGGCGGAGGACAGAATCAACAGCCGAGAGCTACTGACCTGCACACGAGAGACAAAAGGTTGGTGAAAAAGGGGGAGGGAAGTATGTGTTGTTAACAAAAAATCTGCTAGTTAGTAAATATCTACACTACAAAATCTATGGGGTTAAGAGTAAAATCATGCATTGTGAAGTATTGGTAATTTGAAATAACATATTTTGTCCTTAGCCTGAAGAAATGCAAATGCTAGGTAATTTGCGTTAGGCCACAATGTTTAAAACATATAGAAAAGACAGCATCGGGATATTGCCTGCTCTGGGGTTGGATATAGAATTACTTAAAGAAAATCTAAATTGGGAATGTAATGATTTGAGGGGAAATTGCGGTTATTTTAAATGTTAAACCATAATGCCTCGTGTCGAACAATTCACAGAAATACAATCAATTTGCAATGCTTTAAGATGGTGAAAAAAGAACCACGTGGTGCCACCTACTGGGCGAAAAAGAGTACAACAACAGGCAAAAATTAAGTTGTTCAAGTTAGGATTCGAATCAAGATACGAAATAGAGAATGCTAACACTTAGGATTTCAATTGAGAATAGCGTTAAAAAGTGTTTTAACGAACATGCTGACTTATAGTTACAATAAAAATAATAGCAGGCCTGTCACAATGTCTGTAGAGTCTGTCCTTGTTCTGTGTCACTACAGGGTGTTTTCTCCCGTGTTTTGGTCTGGTTTCCCGCTCTTTGTATCACATGATCCCATCACAGGTTTTTGTCAGCCAATCAGTTCTGTTGTTTAGTCCACACCTGCACCTCCTTCCCTCGTTAGTATGGTATTTAGTTCTGAGTGTTTGTGAGTCCTGTGTGGTTCTTTGTTCTTGTCAAGTTCTTCCATGTGGTTTCTAATAAATATGTTCAGAGAAGACGCGCCTGCCTCCTAATCTTTTGAACGTGACAGAAAGAACCACCGTTATCAAATGGAGGCAGCGTCTGGTTCTTGGGGGTTTTTCGCCTGAGAGAAGGGGTTGGAGCTGGAGGAGCTGATCCTGCCTCCACCGCCGGAATTTGAAGATGTCCCGGCGATGGAGGATTTGGAGCTCCCTGCTCTGCTGCCACCTGACCTCCCAGAACCCCTGTCGTCCGGACCCCCTGGTTGGCTGTTCTTGTCGTCCGGACCCCCTACTCGGCCGACGCCGCCGTCCGGACCCCCTGCTCGGCCGCCGCCGCCGTCCGGAACCCCGTCACTGAGGCCACGGGACCTCCGTTCCCCCTGCTCAGCGGCCTGGCCGGCCCGTGTTCCCTGCCGCCCGGCCGGCCCCTGTGTTCCCTGCCGCCCGGCCGGCCCCTGTGTTCCCTGCCGCCCGGCCGGCCCCTGTGTTCCCTGCCGCCCGGCCGGCACCTCCTTATCTCGTTAGTATGGTATTTAGTTCTGAGTGTTTGTGAGTCCTGTGTGGTTCTTTGTTCTTGTCAAGTTCTTCTGTGTGGTTTCTAATAAATATGTTCAGAGAAGACGCACCTGCCTCCTAATCTTTGGAACGTGACAAGGCCATGAGAAAATTTTGAGTTATTAAAATTGACAAGGACACTAACCATTGGATGGGAAAATGCAATGCTGTTTGTCTTGCAGGATTTGGTGGAGAATTATGAAAACAGGATGGGTAACTTAAAGGTACAATATGTAATATCAATCAAAACAATTACAAAATAGATACTTTGCATTAAAAGCAAACATCACTATACACATATTATATATATTTCTTAGTTGTGTACTTACATTATCCTAAATGTTTCCACTAACTTTCAAATCCAGAGAAATTTGTAATATAATTCGAAGACACGGGATGTTTCATTTTGTCGCCCGTAAATGGCGTCATATAACCTGTGACTACTCTAGTTGTTATAAGATCCAGGGAGCCGCCAAACATAACATGAATAAAGTTATAATTTTTTAACAATATATTACTTTGTCAGTGAACATTTTTTCTGCCGGAGATGCTAGATTGGAAGGTTGTCATTGACGACGATAACAAAACCCATGATCCCACGCAACCTCCCGACGTCATCCAAGTACATCTTTTGCTATTGTTTTGATTGAGAGCCCC
>JACXGM010035990.1:0-11521 GCA_016801145.1 Umbra pygmaea
CCACCCAAATAGTACAGTAGGCTATATGAATCAAACAGCATTCCAGGTTTGAATTTAATGTATTCAGCAGTGTCGCAAAGGCGCAGCTTTCCGGACGTTGTCTATTCAAATACACCGGTATGGCGGTATATAAAAAATTCATATCATGACGAAAATAAATACCGGTATTCGGTGTGAACCGGTATACCGCCCAGCACTATGGCACATCTAGTTAAGATGCTATAAAAACTGTTGCTGTGCTTGCGTCACTCCCTTACCCCTTCTACCAGTTTCTATGGCCACTTGGCCAGTGCGAATGCAAATAGCAAAACCGCTTTTGGGGGAGAGTAGTTGGTAGAACTGTTTAGAAGTGGACTGTTCCTATAACTACGTTCCTGTAACTACTTTGTTAGGAAATAGGGCTGAAACGATTAGTTGACATTATCGACAACATCGACAATAAAAAATTGTCAACAAATTGTTGTCGACAAGTCGTTTAATCTCATACGACCTATTTTAAGTGCCTGCAAAAACATGATTTGATAAGTGCAGCGCTGTAGCGCTAAACTAATGCAGCCCTCCCATATGCAATCCAATAAAAGAAAAGAGTGCTAAAATGTCAGTGTGCAGACGGAGCAGAACAAGTCACGTGTGGGAAAGTTTCAATAAAGTTCAAACAAAAAATGCTGTCATCTGTAATACGTGCAAGGCAGAACTTGCTTTCCATGGGAGCACAACGTGTATGCTGGAAAAATTAAAAAGGAAACATCCCATCACAAGAGGAGATGGAAAAGGTGATGCGAGTGTGCTCCAGCTGGAACTAAGCACGATGGCAAGTTAGCGACACCAGTTGATAAATGGATTATGCAGTATTTCACGCATATTAACACCATAGCAACATGTCCACAGACAGCAGTTAGACAATTCAGTGTATACGACCATAATGTAATGAGACACATTTAGATAGTTATAATAATTGTTTGAGGATTATTATTTTAGCCCATGAGTCCTGAAGCAAATGCCCCTTTTTCTGTTTCAGTTCTACAGCATTGGGTATATTGATGACTTCTTTTGAGGAGGAATTATTGTACTTGACTTATTGTTTTTGTATTTTTATTTAGATTTAAAGCAACAAAATGATAAAAACAATGCTTAGAGAGCATTTGTGATTTGAATTTAACAAAATTGGACAAAAAGATATTGGCCTGTTCAGTTGGCTCAAAGTGCAATAAAAATGTTTGTTTGTTTTTTTAAAGCTGAAGTGATTTCCTGTTTTTATTTATTAGTAAAAATAGGTATAATTTAATTTTTTAACAAATTGCAAAAGCTGAATACTCGTTCAAAGCCTACTGATTAATCCTTGAAAAAAATAGGTGATTATTCTACTAATCGTTCTAATAATCATTAGATTAGTCGATTATCAAAATAATTGTTTGTTGCAGCCCTAGTCGGAAAGTGGCTTATTATACCAGCAACAAACCCTGATTTTCCTTTTCAAAGTAATAGCGCTTGTAATTCATTACAATATCATTGTTAATTCACTGCATAGATAATGTAGGTAGTTGGTCCATGTTCATGTGTTGCTAAAATTTGTCCATTGTTGGATAAAACAGACTCTAGTGAATGTAATCACGTCACACGAGACACTGAAAATATATTCAATCAAATTGTGTGTGCAACATATTGAGGGTATTATTGTTTTAATAAAAAGTTATTATAACATGTTAAATTATGTTTTAGTATCACACACTCCTATTGTTTCTTTACACACAATACAATTGCATTTGGTTACAATTCACTAGCTTTGTAATGAATTAAAAATGACTGTAATGCATTAAAACGGCCGCTGCTATTTAGAAAAACAATAATCAGAGTTTGCGTTGCTGGCACAGTAGTGTTGCCAGGCGAACTGTACTTGCTATACTGTAGCTATGGCTGGTTCTGAGCAGGTGAAATTAAAAAGTGAGGTCCTGCTTTTGGGGCTCTCATACACCTGTATATTCTGCTTTTGTAAAATGTGTAGCCCCAATTTTTGTCAACAACGTTCACACTTGCATGCCAAATTTTTTTTTGCGGTGATGACGATGACAAGCTCAGACCCGCGGTAGGCATCTCGTGACTGCCGTAACCGTTCCAGCCCTAATATAGAACAAATAAGATAACATTCCGCAATGATTGCAGTTTCTTTGGTGGAGCTCTGCTTAAAGCTACACTGTATTTCTTTGAGTTGATTCTTAGCAAAAAAAACTTTGTTCTTTCACAAATATGTGCTTATTCATGTGTAATTACTTCCACCTAATAATCAAAGTATTTTCGTAAGTGTAGAATCTTCCATTCACAATACATACAATCGTGCCGCTCACCATGTTACGCCTCAATCTTTAAAATACATTAGCCAGAGGGACATACCTGGAAATTCAAGCTCGGCCATTCGCGCTTCTACACAAGTGGAACCGTGACGAATGTCAGGGGGAGATTACTCACGACTGCCGGGAAATTTCAAAGTCTGTTGAAGATGTAAGATCATGCCTGTTCGAGGACATGTAATAGTAGCGCTGGCTCAAGCTATAAAGTAGTCAAGAATGTTCGGCTGGCAACACAAACAGGTATTTTTCGTTTCAAAATAATAGCGCTCGTGGTTCATTGCAATAATCATTGTTTATTCATTGCATGTCCATGTTTTGCTAAAATTAGTATTCTGTTTAAATAAAAACAGACTCTAGTGAATGTTTTTCAAATGTAATCGTGTTTTCACATGAGACACTGGCAATATATTCAATCAAATTGTGTGTAAAACATATTTGTTACTTTTATTAATAAAACATGCTAAATTATTATTTTTGCTATCACATGCTCTTATTGTTTCTTTACACACAATACAATTGCATTTGGTTATAATTCACGGGCTGTGTAGTGAATTAACAATGACTATTGCAATGAATCAAAACGAGCGCGATTGTTTTGAAAGAAAAAACTAATATCCAGGTTCACGTTGCTGGTATAACGCAGTTGCTTGTCATACACATTTTCACCAGTAGATGGGAGCAGATCTTACACAATGCAGCTTTAAATTCCATTGTGACCAATGAATGGACTACTTGGAGTGACAGGAAGACCAGAATCAGAGGCACAAAAAACGTTTACACTGGCTCACAGTCATTTAGATTTGTGACGTAACACCCCCGTCACCCCCCCAGAAAGAAATGCTGATCTGCATTATTTACAAGAGCCTCATTTTCAGGTCGGAAAAAACGGATTTATCCAGAAGAATCACACCCCTGGTATATACACCGCAAGCCACTTACAGATTCGATTTACTTGTTGAACTGTGCTCATCAAATCTGGTAGGAGAATCCCTTTGTTTTTTGTTGCTCTTGGACAAAAAGGACCTGCTGGAATTTCAATCTGTTTTTTCCTTCTTTTTTCCTCTGAATCTTCAACGAAAGACATTAACTTTGAACTATACTATCCTAAATGAACCAACAATTCTTTGAACTGAATCGTTTGATTTATTAATCCAGAATCAATTGATTGAATCTTGAGCATTTGATTCACATAACTGAAAAGGCTACTAGAGTTGAGGGAAAATAGTGGTTTATTTGAATTTGAAAAATGAAATTCAGAATCACATTCTGTACAATTCCTCCTTGTTGGCAGAGAATCGTTTGAAAACCATGCATTTTCTGCACAAAAATTAATTGAACTTCCCTATTTATGAGTTTTCAATGTGAAAGACCATTAGCTTTTCACGCAAACTCATTATTTTACAAACGTATCTCATGCATAGTGGGACAAACGACAAATACTTGCGTGCTACCTCGACCCTGCTCTCCCTGAGTGAGCAAGCTGCCTGATGAGGGAGATAGTAAAATAATTAGAACTACGTCAAGTGATTTAGGTACAACATAGACAAATTAGATAACTATATTTTATATTCACCTGTGAAGGTTGGACAGCACAGCAGTCCTGTCTGTTCTCTGAATGACTCCTACTCGCAGTCGTCCATTCCACAAAGACAATTGTGAATTTTATTAATATGCCAGGCATGCAATACATATTGTGGAATTTATTTATAGGACAATATATTTTTTTAATTGCCTCTGCCTTTCATTATGCTCAAGTTCAAGTTCATTTTATTTCTATAGCACGTTTACAACAGCCACTAGGCTGACCAAAGTGCTTTACAGAGGTGTTATCTAAAAAAAAAAAGAAAGTCAAAAAAACACCTGTGTCACAACACACAATAACACAAATAATAGAATGACAGCAGTATAAGATGTAGGCTAAAGTTTTATTAAGGACTTGAAGACAGACAAGGTAGGGGCCGTTCTAATCTGTAAGGGCATGGAGTTCCAGGGTCGATGCCCTGCTACTGCAAATGCACGATCACCTCTACGCTTAAGTCTAGCGCGAGGGACTACCAACAAAGCCTGATCAATAGACCTTAAGCTTCGGGACAGAATGTAAGGATGGACCAGTTCAGAGACGTAGAGAGATTTAAAAAAAGAGGAGTAACATTTTTAAATCTATTCTATGTCGAATTGGCAGCCAGTGTAAACATTTGAGGATCGGAGAGATATGGTCATATTTCCTACATTTATGGATGAGTCTGGCCGCCGCATTTTGTACTAATTAGAGACGGGCGATTTGGACACTCGATATACCGCAATATAAAGAATTGCAGTAATCTAGCCGACATGTGATAAATGCATGAACAGCCATTTCTAGAGTTTTTGGATTGAGAAAGCCTCTAATTTTAGAAAGTAATCGAAGTTTGAAGAAACTAGAGCTGATTACAGATGAAATGTGTTTATCAAATTTTAGGGACTGGTCGAGAAGAACACACAAGTTCCGTACTCCAGTGGATTTAAAAGCTGATAAGCTCTCTAGCTCAAGGTTTAGGTGCTGAGAGTTTTTGTTTGGGCCAAAAACAATAACCTCAGGCTTCTCTTCATTTAGAAGGAGGAAATTTTGGGCTAACCATGCTTTGAAATCTTCTAAGCATAGCAGAAAAGTGTTTAGCGCTGCACGGTTGTTTCTCTTAACAGAGATGTAAATTTGGGTGTCGTCCGCATAAAAATGAAAGTAATGCTTTCTTAGGATGGTGCCCAGAGGTAGCATGTAGAGAGAAAATATAGAAGAGGTCAAGATGGAGCCCTGCGAAAGCCCACAGGTGAGGGGTGCAGGGGAGCTGGAGAAGTTTCCCATCTTTACTGAAAACTTTCTGTCAGACAGGTATGACTGAAACCATTTCAGAAACGATGCACTAAGACCCACCCAGGACTCTAGTCTAGCTAGGAGAGTAGGGTGGTCAATGGTATCGAATGCTGCTGAGAGATCTAGGAGAACAAGAATGGTGTCTCCAGAATCAGTAGCAAGATAAATAAAATGTAGCACTCTCAGGAGGGTGGACTCAGTGCTGTGGGCAGACCTAAAACCAGATTTAAATAATAGTATTTTTGAGTTTTTTCAAACACAACTTTCTCTAATAGTTTAGAGATGAAAGGTAAAACAGAGATAGGTTGAAAAGAAAATTAACAGAGAGATCTAGTGAAGGCTTCTTAAGCAGAAGATTGGCAGGAACAGAGCCAGTTAAGACTCTTGTTGATAAAAGATTCCATACCTGGCCCAAGTGATTCAATGATAAGTTTTAAATATAAATATCTAGGGTGGATAATATCAATAGGACAGAATGACAGTTTGAGCTTGATAATCATGTCCTTCAGTGACTCAAGATTGATAGGATCAAAAACCTCCCAAGAGCCAGCAACAGGTGACGAGATCGGGGGGACAGATAAATTAGGACAGGCACTAAGTTTTAATTTTGTGATTTTGTTAATAAAACAAATCTTAGGAAGTCTTCACATAGAGCTTCAGAGGCAACATACATTGTGTTAACAGAAGGGTTTATAACAGATTGAATGACTGAAAACAGGACCTTAGGGTTGGAGTGGTTAGATTCAATTAAATTTGAGAAATAAGCTGCTTTCGCAGATTTTGTAGCATTCTGGTCTCGAGTCTTTGAACATGTGGAGAGAGACCTGTAGTCTGTCCCGTTTTCATTTGCGTTCAGCCTTTCTACAGGTTTGCCTTTGGTGACGGATGTCAGAATTATGCCACACTTCAGATTTCGGTTTGTGCTTGTAAGGCTTTAGGGGAGCAGTTACATTTACAAACTTGAGCCAAGCAGAGCTTAAAAGGCTGAGATGTTGATCCACATCCAGGTTAGGCAGTGGTTGGTCCAGGTGCAAATGTGAACAAAGTTCAGTAAAGCACAGATTGAAATTAGTGCTAAACGGTGGGGGGTAGAACCGCGACAATGTAATAGGCGCAGTAGTGAGCTGGGAGAGCTCGGAGGGACAGAAAATAAAATCGGTTTATGATCAGAAAACAGGGAGTCTGAAAAAACTATTTGTGACATCGATTCCATAGGATAATACGAAATACAATGTGTGGCCCTGGATATGAGTTGAGTTTTTAATCCACTGTGATAGATTAAAAGCAGCTATTAGATTAATAAACTCCTGCGCCAAGGGATTTGAGTGGCAACACACGTGAATATTAAAATCGCCCACCAATAGAAAGCGGTCAGTTTGTGGCAATATTGCCAATGAACTCAGTAAAATGCTGAATAAAATCGTTATTAGAGTGAGGAGGGCAATAGATTACTGCTAGACAAACGGGACCGTTCCAGTCAAGGTGGAGGAGATGAGCTTCAAAGCTGGAAAAATGCGCTATATGGACAAGCCGGTAGCATGAAAAGAGAGAGTTACTTAAAATGGTTATGATCCCACCCCCACGTCCACAAATATGAGGAGAATTTAAAAAATGTAGAGGTTGGTGGAACCAGTTCTGAGAAGGGAGTTACGTCGCCAGCCTTTATCCAGGATTCTGTGTTAAACAAAAAGTCCAGATTGAGTGCGGAGTAGAAATCATTTAATAAAGTTATTTCACCATAGAGCGGGCGTTTATTAGCGCCATTTTTGGAGGAGGAATGGTAGCGTAGGATGAAGACGCTTTTGTTAATGAGCGGAGATTTCAGAGAATAGCTCCTTGCGGCCGGGAGCAGTGACTGCTTTGAAGAGCAGCCCGAGTAGAATGACTCTGAAACCGGGGAAAAACAGGACGGAGCCATCGATAGACTGCACCCCGCGGGCGCCAGGCAGCAGGGATGCCTCGAAGCGAGATACCTGTTCGTAGGTAAGACTTCCGTTTTGTAATGTGTCCTCCGCGGGTTCCTCGTTTCTTCTTACGTTTTCTCCGCCGGGAGTTGAGCGGCCAACAGCAGAAATCATGCAGGGAGATCGATCGTAGAGGCTTGTGCGATCTGTAGCAGGGACAGTCCACGTCAAAGGATTGGGAATTGGTGAGTGAGTCTACAGCAGAGAGGGGGATGTCAATGAGCGTTTGTCGGGCGTAGACCAGATGCGTAGAGGCAGACACGGCTAACAAACCGAGAAGCTAGGAGAGCAACGGAGAGAGCAGCAGACGGCAAGCCGAACACACAGGCGCCATCTTGGATGCTATCTGGATATTAGGAGACTGTAACATGTCAACACATTGTGTGGTACAGAATAGATCCTCAAACAGTGAGTAGGTAGCTTACTGTGAGTTTCAGTGGCCGAGTGTCAGTTTTATTACATCCAGTTGCGGCGGGGATAGCAGGGAGGGTTACTTAACGACCATGCAAACTTTGCTTACCTGGACTTAGCCAATTAGAAAAGCTAAAGTACATTATCCAGGGAAAATATTGATAAATAGTTTTATGAAAATATGGAATCATTTCTGGGGGGGTAAAGGGGGTGCTAGGCTTATTCTTTGGGGTGCTTTAGCCCAGTCTCACCCCGGCCTGCCGCGAAGGCTGTAGTCTTCAACATCTTCAAGTTCAAACGTATTTGTTTATTTGTTTATTACAAATCAAATGTGTGTTAACAGAATAGGCCTTCGTATATATTAAAATGTCTGATAATTTTAATTTCATGTTTAATTTAAGTAGCCTACTTATACATCATTTTAAACCCTAAATTATCCTCTCATACTTCTGTCGGAATGGGTATGAAGTTGGCATTGAATTTCATTTGAAATGGTATTAAAATGTCTTAAAAAGCCTTGAATTAAAGTTGGAGGATCCTGGGGGTACCCTGATACTTTTTCCATACACTATTGTGCACATTGCTCAAAGGGTCGGAATCATGAGTTTGTTTAAATTACGTTACATAAATGCCTTCCTAAAAACAAGTCAGATGAATACTGTAGATGGCACCAAGATTGACATAAAAAACCACCCGAAGAACAGCATTTCATAGTTAATAAGTTAAAATCCTGACTGCTCATATGAAGGACACACAAGATGTATTTATATAACCCTTACAAAACATGTTAATACACTGCTCAAAAAATTTAAGGGAACACTAAGATAACACATCCTAGATCTGAATGAACTAATCGTATGAAATACTTTCGTCTTGACATAGTTGAATGTGTACAGAGTATTTCATTTTGGGTACTTGCTGATAAGAGTACCGATACAAGTACTTTTAATAACTATGCCAAATGTCACATTTATCAAGCTAAAATCTGCTATTTCTTAGATGTTGATCAGCCAATTCAAATATAGAAAAGTAAATGTTCCTACGTATCCAGAAGAACATAATTTTTTATGTTTTATTATAATAGGCACACAATTATAGCTGTACTATCACTCTATTGAACAAAAATAGGCTACAGCAAACAACGAATTTCCTTTAAGTTATATTTCTTAACGTTAGTATGTCAGAACTTCCACTATTTTGTTCACTTAGAAGTGTTGCAAACCGACATTTGTCTTTCCTTCCCAAGGTTTATTATTAATTCATGCGACGCTACAGTATGCAGTGACTAGCCTAATAAATTGCAGCCTTCATTTGGTCCTATACCTAAATATGCACGTTTTGAGGATTCTAATATATGCACCTATAATTTAGCAAATATTAGGCTACATGAAAAAAGCAATGAAAAGCGATTTCGTATTTCGCCAGTTGAACTCTACTGGAGAATTGCTATGAGGAAAATTGAGTTGTGATTCAGTGTTTTTCAATAATTAGAACGCTTGGCTTAGTCTTTGGAATGATTATGGACTTTTGGCGGTTATTTTGTGTGCAACAAATCAACTCATATTCCAGGTAAGCATTATCCCATTTAAATCGCTTTTCTTTATTGTTTTAAATAGCAAAGCTGTACCAGTTGTACAGCTTTATAAGTAGGGTTGGGTATCGTTTGGATTTTAACGATTCCGATGCCGAACTGTTACTTTTAAAACGATTCCGATTCCTAATCGATTCCTAAACCTATTCTTGAAAAACTGAAAAAAATTAAGTTTTGTTATAGAAAATTATTTAAATTTAACAATACATTAATGTTTTCAATTACTTAAATACATAATAATTAAACCTAAGTCACCTAACAGACAACTACAATAATTTAATAATAACAGTTACACTATTTACAAGTAAAAACAAAATGAATGTTCAAACTTTAGCAGTTCTTTTGCAGAAAAATGACCATGTATGCCTTCTCTGAAAATTGTGTCACACCCACACCATCTTCGAGGACCGTGCGGTTCTCTCAGTCACCGGAATACTAGGATTTCATTAGTGTCAAGTCCATGTTATATTGTTCAGCGGTAGTACCTTATATATTATTGGTTAGAGGAGGGTAAGTGGACCTCTAGCCTTCTCTATGTTTCATTATAGACACCAGTGTTCCGTTACGCAGCTGTTGCCTATTGTAATTAATAGAGTATATTACCAGATCATTTGTGGCCTGTATTTTGTTGGTTAATCCGCTGGTGTACCTTGTCTTGTTCTCGTTCTGGACTAATGTATGTTATATTGAGTATCTGATTAAAACCGCCATACCTGCGATAGCTTCCATTCGTTTTTCATTGGGACTGAGCGGGACAGCAAGACTGTACGACGTGCTCTCCTGACTTATTCTTTTGCGCTACCGTATCTCAGACGTTCTCCCAAATGATGTTCTCAGGAAACTATTTTGAAAACAATGTAAATTGTATGCCAACATATTTATGGTGTTTTTACGTTGAGCTGCACGTTTTGTTATTAGGCTATATTCATCCTTCTATTACGTTGCACCTGCATGTTTCATTTCGCTGGTTCATGCGAGAACATTCCACACATTCCATAGCATTCTAAATGATATATTAACGTTCACAATTAAGGTTAGCTATGTGGTTACCATTGATTGTATATGTTGTTACTGAGGTTAAAGGCTAGGATCAAGGTTAACGTTACAAAAAAATATATAGTGTGCAACACGCTTGCATCACACTGGAACAGAGAAAAACACACAAAGCATCCATCTGGATTTGAACTCGCAAACTCCGGGGTGAAAGTTAGGAAAGTTTGGCATTTTAAAGGTAGCCTACATTTACGGTATCTAGCTAACGGTAGACAAAAGAGAAAGTGTGATATTTTTACGTCGGTTTCGCAGCACCAGAAGGAAAATACTTCAGTCGACACATTAAGTGAAAAATTAGGAACCGAAATTTGCGTTCTGATCCGGTCCGATTCCTCCCGGTTGCGTAGGAACCGGTTCCATGGTGGAACCGGGTTTCGGTACCCAACCCTATTTATAAGCTGGTCTCTGAAAGAGGAAGTTGACTGTTGTTATCATCAATATGAAATATATGCATAGTGCTGGAATACAGCTACATTTCCATTGAAACATTTACATGAATCAGATTTACCAGTTTGTTGGTATTGTTGTTCCAATCGTTACATGGTTGAGCAATACAACTATATTTATCTATATACTATTAGGGGTGGGAATTGGCAAAAATGTGACGATTCGATAGTATTGCGATATTTGGGCCACGATTCAATATTATTGCGATTCTTAACATATTGCAATACAGCAAGTATTGCGATTCGATTCTGCGATATATTGCGATTCATGTCCCCCATATTATTCAAAGGCAGTACAAAAAATGAGGAAAAAAAGCCTGCCATGTCACATTTAATTCTGTGAACATTCACTTCTATGCATTAACTGAAGTGCAAAAACTTAGGAGGGTAGTGCCAAAATGTTGCCCTTGTATATACAGGACCTTATTACAGGACAGGACGTAGCTGTTAATTATTCTTTGAATAGGAGACCTCTCATATGAATGGTGAGCTCCCTGCACATAACTAAAAATAATTTTAACACATTTGTGACGGCTGCTGCGCGACGCTACATTTTGTACATGTCAACCTTTTCCGGATGCGTGCAGCATAGAATGCACTGTTATTGATTCAAATACACATGAGATATTTAATGTGGAGTTTTGTAAAGACGATGTAACCCCCCAAATGTACCGTCCGTCGTTCGCTGAAAATCACATCAATCAATAAGATATACACGTGAATTTGTTTTTTAAAATGGCTACGACAGAGGATTTTGACAGCGAGGGCATTGAGTTGGAAGATAGTGAGGAGTTTGGAGGCAGGTGGTAGAGGATTATCTGCCGCGCAATGCAAAGCAGTTCACACGCAAAAGCAGTTCA
>JACXGM010035991.1:0-11520 GCA_016801145.1 Umbra pygmaea
GCACATTCAACTGCACTTTTCTATCTTTCTCCCTTACCCGACCCTTTGTGTTATTCTTGTGTATTTGTATTCATGTGTAACTCTGTCTGTACTTGCACCTTTGCTTTATCTTGGCCAGGTCGCCGTTTTAAATGAGAATTTGTTCTCAACGAGCCCACCTGGTTAAATAAAGGTTAAATAAAAAAAAATAAAAAAAAATCGGTCCTGAAAATGTTAAGCCGACACTGACCGAACCCGACACAGATCTGTCCGAACCCGAGACAGAACCAGCACCTTAATAGGTTTTGAAGCTCGAACTGACTTACAGCCAGACATTTTGATTGTAGACAAATACGAAAAATATGGATGGCGAAAATAGCTGTTGTTTTATAAACGATAAATATTAGCAAAATTAAAAAGCAAAGTGTGGTAAAAACGACAATATAGGCTTATTTAACAACAGGCTATATTATTATTTCACAGGCTGCAACATGAAACAATGACAGTCTTAAATACAAATAAGAAATGTGAATGAATGAATGCTCGGTTAGATTAGATAGATCGATCTTTATTAATCATTTGGAGTGTACAACGATCTCTCTCTAGGGGGGACCGTTAGAATACACCTTGTTTTATTTTTCTTCAAATGTTGATATAAATGACAACACCCAACATTAACATTATAAGATGACGAATTGATCGCTGTATAGTCAAATACTTAAACAGCATTTGTAAATAGGAATGATTCGCGATTAGCATTTTACATTGCACATAACCCACCGGTGTATTAGTTTGATCATGCACATTGTCAAAGTGTTTCCACACCTCTGACAAATTTTTTTTTCCTGGGCTGACAAACTGTAATCGCTAGAAGCCAGGCGTCTTTTCACCTCCGCAGCATCCATTATCGTTTTTCTCTCTAAATATCATCAACAAATCAGTCACAGAGAGAGGGAAAAAGGGCGTGGACAGAAAACGATTTGACTGAGATAGATAGGAGTTGCTTAAATTAACCAAGTTAGCAACTAAAAATGTTGCAATATAAAAGTATGTTTTTATATTTTTTTATTGCCGTAATCAATTTACAGACCGAACCCGGCCCTAACCCGACGTGCCTGGTGAAAAATGTGAGAAATTAAGACCGAATCAACCCGAACCCGACGGGTTAGGGTCGGTCACGTCGGGTTCGGGCAGAAATCTCAAGCTCTAGTCATGGGTCCTTGGAATTGTCCTAACACCCCCCTTCCATATGGCGCCTTTGATTAGGGGACAGTTGCTTTTTTAATTTAATGAGTTATAACATCTTGTTAATGATTTATAAATAGTTTACAACATAATTTATAAACTAATTATAAACCATTTATAAACCCGTTATAAGGGAGCCTTATTGTAAAATGTAACCACCTTTTCAAATAAAAAACCTTTTGTTTTGTTTTTCAGATTTGGAGACAGGTTGAATTTGCATAATGCTGAAGTTGTGTCCAATTACCTATTCCTTTGTGGATTTACAAGTTTTTTTCAGGGTTATCGTCATGCCCATAGATCCTCTTGTGGTCAGGTGTTTATTTAATAGCTATGAGGCATAGACATCTTTGGAAAAAATACCTTGGTACAGGGTACATTTTATGTGATAGGGCTGGGCCATATATTAAGTTTTGTGGATGTATTCGAGTTTGGTTTTGAGCATGAAATAGCTAATGTTTTTATCATGCTGCTTGAATATATTTATTTCTGTGTGTGTTCATTTACAAACAACAACGCTGTGTTTGGCTGTCTGAAGAGCTTACATGTACAGCAGTTCTTGGTCACGTTTTAAGCGCACACAAAACATATCTACTAATCCCAGTCTTCAACAGCCATTTCCGTCTAAATTCCCCATGAAGTAGCTATGTATAAGGGCTACCAACGAAGGGGGGAGGAAAAACAAATAGAGATGCCTGATTGAAGGTGACTGTGCTTGGCATTTTGTAATATACACGCAAAACAGGTCAGCTATCATAAAGCGGCAGTCAAACTGAAAATGGATAACTGTGAAAGGTAAAGACAATATAACATTTAGATGAGGTTATATTGTTTTAAGAGATTAAATGCTTAACAACACTGCACTTTGCATAACTGAAGTAAAACGATGGCTGTGAAAGGTACTTGCAAAACAAAACCTTTGCAGCACCTGAGACAATCAGGCGGTAGAATGGGAGAAGTGTGACAAAGAGGATTTGAAAGGTTGATGTCAGCAAATACGCTCAGCAAAACACAGCTGAACGGCAGAGAGAACTGCTTCAGTAACATGCTATAATGCCATATGCTTTTAGAGACGGCCTTTCCATTTCAAATAAGCAGAGCACAGTGAAGCAAGTACAAATCTCCAATGTAAAGGTGTAAAAGTATGCACAAATTATATGTAAGCATGAAATCCACGTATCACCTGTAGTAATTATTAGAACGACTGTTTTATTTTTTACCTGACTGATAATTTAATGCAGAGCATGTCTTTAGTGAACAACCAGCTTTTTTATCACATCTGAAAGTAATTGCGATGCTCTTTCCAAAGTTCCCAAAAACGAGGCGTTCAAAACCAGTTAATTTGCGAATGACCCATCACCAGTACATACCTGCGGTATTGGACATATGAACTTTGCCCCACATGCTTGTCTGTTATATAATTACTTTTATAATAATTACTTTTTATAGTTTCTTTAGTCATGTGTAACTCACGCAACATATTTTTAGCCATTGTCATGTCCACAAGCCAAAAATATTGAGAACCTCTTGTATAGGCCTTTGCGATAGATCTTACAAATTTGACATACTTACAACAACTGAAATGTTTGGGCATTATTGTTTTACTAAAATACGTTTGAGTTTAAAATAAACAAGGTCAGCAACATTATAAGATGTTTAAAAACAATTTTGTGTGTGTGTGTGTGTTGCACACCTATTTGCACACCTATTTCACAAAACTGCTCTTGTTCATGTGTTTATTTTATTAAATATATTTTTGTATGTGTACACATTTCTTTACCTTTTCAGAGAGAACAAGAGCTATTGTTTATTAAATCATTAATTGTCAGCACCGACAAAATATATTGTGGTATTTCAGGGCATATCGCCCAGCCATTTGATGTTGTTGATTTTACATGGAAGGCCAACATGACAAGTTAAGGCAAAATAGCCCTATATCATCAAAGATAAACTACCAAAGATGAAACGCTATGTTTGGGGTTGTCTTTTTTCTCAATTTGATGACCCCAAACCCACCCCATTTCTTTTATACACCATCAGCATTTCCATTTGTACCAGTGCTGTGATCAGATGACCTGAGAAAAGAGCTTTTGTTCATTTGAGGTTAGAGTATATTCTATGTTTTGGGATGTGTTGGTGGTGTACTGTACTTGAGAACGCTTCTCACTTGTGTTCTCCTCTGTCCTCCTTCCACCTCCCTACATAGCCAGTTATCAGCTGCCTGCAGCCCTCCTGATGTTTTGTCCCACTCACACACCTTGGGCAAAGTCACCCTGTCCAATTGAGTGTCACTAGAGACGTTTATTCATTATTATTATTTTATTTCTGTCACAGTGTAAGGGTAGTTTAAAGCACATCCCCTTACTCACAGTAGGACGTGTCCCTTTCCTCCCTACATTTTTCATTTTGGAGTCAATGATAACCACAAGAGTAAACTGCAGATGGGGTATGACATATGACACCTTAAAGATGTGTTCTCATGTTGTTGATTGAAGTCATTACCACATCTGAATTCTTTACTGGCCAAGGAGAAGTGTTGTTTTTCGGTTTCTGCTGTTTCAAAGGAACATAGTGTGAGACACTGTCATCCATAATGGTGCCCTGTTTTGCATATTTACCCTGCTGTTCCAGTATGCTCTTCAAGCGACATGTAACATTGCATTAAATGTGCACTGCTTAAACCTGAGTGGAACTAGGCACCTATACTTCTGAAAGATGTTCAAGGACACTCTGTCACTGCCTTTTACTTTTGTGGGGAATGTGGCAGTGCCTGATATGTTTTGCCTGATTCTGCATAAAACTACAAATACGGTGGCATTTCAGTTTGTCACCAAATGCAAATACATTCCCATAGTCTTAAAGGAAGGAGAGGTTTTTAATATACAGTATATTTCACAGTTATATAAGAGCACATATGAGGAAAAATGTATTAGTTGAACTATATGAGGCACAAGCTACATTTTGTAGTTATTTGAAAGCTTGTCTAATAATATTTCCAGTTTGTTTTATGCCATTTGTAGTAAACAGGAGCTCAGAGTGATGTGGGCTAAGTTACGGTGTTCACAAGTTTACTTAACATTGACTTCCACTACTTTGCCCAGAACTCTAGCATGAGGCAGCACAAATTTGCAAAGCTCTGCTTGGGATAAGGGAAAGAAGTTGAATTAACATACCTTGCTACGCTTTCCTGCGACTCTGTGTGTGCAGATCGGGTGCTTGTGAGTTCTATGCTGTACGAGCAATAGTATCTGATGATGACTCAGCGACATATGGATGGAGGACACATGTGAGCACCCTTCACCTGTCCAAGGAGTTGTGGAGCTGTCGACAAACCAGGGTTTCCAGGGGAGAAAAATTTGGGTCAAATAAAATGTAGCAAAAACAAAAGGAATTGTTTGGTCATTATTGTTACTGTCTGCGTGCACAGCTGGGATCAACCATTTAAACCGCGGTTCCAAACTATTTTAGTATGTTACAACTTCTTGTTTTTTTAATTTGTCTCCACCTTGCATCTTTCCAAGGAGTTGCTAAACTGCCGCCAAGTCAGTGACAATGGGAATTGGGAGTGGATGAAATAATAAGGAAAAATAAGTAGTCACTGGAGAGCAATGTATCAAGGTAGATGATCTGTCACAATCCCTGTCTATGCCAATTTGCCCTGCCTCGTGCTAGGGGCAAAGTTGAAGAAGGCATAGTCAGGCTTGAACGACTATCACGATGTACCTTCACCTGCAAGGTAGCAGCGTTGCCCACTACACCACGCAGACCCCTTTAAATATTTTTTTTTAATGAAAGAGCACACACATCCACTCCCTAACACCCATGCACAGAATGTTTTACACATTATTACCTGTATGGTGCTAATTTCCTCATCTTTGTCTCTCTCTTTTTGACAGGCGGAACTTGACAAAGCTTTCGCTGATCTTCAGCCACATGCTAGCAGAGATCAAGGCCATCTTTCCTGGAGGTCAGTTCCAGGGAGACACATTTCGCATCACCAAAGCAGATGCAGCGGATTTCTGGAGAAGATTCTTTGGAGAAAAGTACGTTTTTTTTTCTTCCAGTTTTTTCTTTGTGGTGGTATGCAGATGTAAAGCTCATTCATTGACCATTGGTTGTACATTTGTATTGGTTATGTATGTGCTCTCTGTTTCCAAAAGGAAACTACGTCTGGCTTGGCTGTTTTGATTGCATAATTCACCTTTTAACTTTTGTCATCTAATTATTTGGATAAGACATCCAGTGACAGGCCACTGTTTCTCACACACTGAGAGGTCACGCCCTGTCTGGACCATGCTGAGTTTGGGTCAGCTTTGTCTAGTTAACGCACAGACAAGGTCATGACTTGTGTCTGAACTTGCACTTAGCACAGGTGGTTCTGCCATCAGCCCATTTTCACCAACATTCTGTTGTCACAGTAGCCTGGTTCACTGTGGATAACAACGTATGATCAGTAGTAGGGATGCTCATATTGACCGTTAAACCGTTAACCGAAAGTAAAACATTTGACCGATTTAATACTATCAGTTAAACGGTTTAGAAGTTTTAATTTTTTTTAATGTATATATAGCCTATATTTGTTAAATCACGTGACGCGTTGACACGCGCAACCAGAGCCTGGCGCTTCGTTTTGAAAGGTGGGGAGATATTGGTAATGAGAAGCGAAATATACCGGCTGCCTGTTGTGTGTTTGCAACACGTTCTTCTTTTAAAATGACAACCCTTGGACATTTATGATGACTGTGATATTAACTTGCGCTTTCATTTTTTCATGTACAGAAACGTATAACGCTATCATGTTTGGAAGCATATATTATTTTATCGGCTATAATTCATCATGCTCCTGATAATGTTACTTTAAAAACAACACACACAGTGATTGACAACACGCACTTTCTTTTCAGAGAGGACCGTAATGGTCATTTCAATGGAATGGGTGCGCTCGGCAGATATTTTATAGTTAGTAACATAACGTATAGCAAACGTTATCAACATTTTGTTTTGTGTTAATGAAATATAGCCCTTATTTGCAGCAGGACTCCTGTAAGCAACAACCTTGTTCCAGATTGTCACCGTCTGTTTTCATTCTATAATTTGACAACTCGGTAAACACTGCATCAATGCTACTTTCCTTTGATTGACAACAGAAAGTGAAAATGTCTGCGACACATTTTCTGCGACAATATTCCTGATTATGCTAACGAGACTGCTCTTGTATTTAACGTATAAGCCATGTATACACTACATGATTTTAGCCACGATTTAGCTTTCCCAGACACACATAATGTAATTATGGACTGCGACAAAACTCCCAAATCCGTGGCATATCTCTGCTTGCTCCCATCACTGAGGTATGAGCAGTCTTTGAGTTGTCCCAGACGCCATGATTTTCTTTTTTTTTCTGGAATGTTTGATATTTTTGCTTGTCATAAGGGGTTTTATGATACCCATGAGGAGCTGAAGCCATTGAGATTGCAGAAACTTTCAAGTTTTCGAGTATACATTTGAAATTGCGATACAGGCCGTTTTCTATTTCATAGTACACACAAGAACAGTCCCCAAAACGCGTAAAGACGTATAATTATGCAGTCTACTCAACAAGCAAATGCATTAGGAAGAGCAAGGAAGAGAAAGAGGTTGATTAATATTGTTGTTTTTTATCTAGCCCAGAGAACCGTGCAATAAAATTCGGCATTAAGTGCAAAAGCAACCGCGGTTCCCTCATCATGTGAACAGTTGGTCTTCAAGCTAGCTAGTTACAACAATATGCAACAGCAAGACCAAACCAAAACTACACTGTAATGGTTTTAGTTTGACAGAATTGGATGCACTATAGAGTTCGTCAGCCTTAACACTGCCAATGTCATCTTAGGGGCTGATGTAGCACATAACAAGTATATTTGCTGCTGTGATGAAACGTCTGTCTTTTGGGCTTGGAAAACAGTCACTGATGGGGGTAGCTGCAACGGATTCCTCCCAGGTCTCATGACTTTGCAAAGCAGGTGGATCATGAACATGTAGCTGACTGCCAGCTTCTGTTGTAACAGTAAAGCCATTAAAGCCAGCAGCACTATGTTAGCAGAATCAATGCTAATGCTGCTCTTGGCAGAATCAGAATTTGTGCCCCCTGGTGGTGCTTCATTGAAAATATACAATTCTACTCATTACTGGAATATAATGGAAAACAACCCTGTGTTTGTTTTTCAGATCTTGATTGAATCGATTAAATTCTTAACGATCAATTAATCGATTGTTGACTAATCAATAGCATCCCTAGAAGGTATAGACTAAAGCCAATGGCTAAGAATGTCTGTGTCCTGGCCTTTGTGGCCTGTTCGGCATTTCGAAGATAACATAACAAACCAAGTGAGTAGGATTCCTATTATCACTCGTCAATATGGGAATAACCAGTTATTTTATTGTGTGCAACAAAAGGAGTTGCACGTACTCATTCACTGTAAGTTTTCCAAAAACCTTTGGTTACGTCACTGCAATATTTTTCTAGATGGGTTCCTTTGACTTCCTGATATCTATGTTTTATTATCCTATTGTCTCGATTCAAAGATTTACTTAAACTAACAATTATTTTTAAAAAATGTTGCATTGCCGTAAACTAAGGTTTTTGTGCAACTTACAGTGGCCCGAGTTGGGAATTACCGAACGTGCTGAGAAATTGTATTTAGTGACTGTCATGACCAGTACAATGACCTTTAGGTGTTTATGGGTCTGGAGCGTTCCTTTAAGTAATATAGCAAGACTTAAAGATTTAGACCCTTTGCAGTATTTACTTGCTTTGATGCATGCGCATCATGGTTGCAGAAAAACCAACAAGCCAGCACAGTAGCTAATAGTTAAAACCTAACTCTCGCCAAAATGCAACCTAGGGTCTTTTTAATTGTACTAATGGTGCTATCATTTTAGTGCCCCATCACTCCCATTCGATATGATCCAAACCAAAAATAGGGAAAATCTTAAGTGGTGTTTCCATTAGAGGTCGGCTAATTAATCGGAATGGCTGAGTGCTGAATATGTCCATTCGAATGCACAGTCATTGATTGTGCACATACTTGTCAAAACACGATGCCTATTCAAAACGATACAAAGAAGACGTTTTTTTACTTCCACATTTAATTAAAAGGCATTCATGTTAAAAGGCATTCAAGGAATATACGTCGCTAGTGTTCTCAAACGTGGTTTATAAAGTAGCCTATTTCTGATGTTGAGTCAGACGGTGGCGAAAAGAGAGAAGAACATTAGGCTATTCTGACTCCTCGCGCAAGAGAATAATTCTGTAGTTAAAGACGCAATCCCATGTTTCTCAGTTACTGCTTTTGTCATATTTATATTTATTTATTAATTGTCGTATTTGTATATTGATTTTGAAACCAGATATATATCAAGTGCTTCAGAAAATTACGTTGGATATTTGTACTCCCATTGTGCATCACCAAATCCGATTGCTTAATAGAAGGACAACTATCAAAATACACAGACTAAATGTTTTTTTTTAGGCAAAACCCAAGGGTTTGTTTTACTAAACAGATTTTATAGGCGAAGTTGTATCAAATACAAATCGTAGTATGCCTACTATGTGTTTTCGCCATTTGTATGGCATTTTGTTTGAACAAATTTAAATTTTTTGATATATTTATTTGAGATTTGAAACAATTTTGTGTATTAAGAAGGTATATTAAAAGTTTGTTCTTTAGTAATGTCATTATTTCCCCCAAACAAATCATAATAACTATAGCCAGCAGCATAGAGCCCTGTATTGCACTGCTGGTTTGCTTATAAAGCTAAGCAGGGTTGGGCCTGGTTAGTCCCTGGAATGGGAGTGGTGACCAGTGGTGTTGGAGGGCCAGTATGGGGCAGTCTTCCCTCTGGTCTAATGATCATTCCCAATGCCTGTCTTTCAGATGAGACATTAAAACAGGTGTTCTGACTCTCTGTGGTCACTAAATATCTAATGGCACTGTTCATAAGAGTAGGGGTGTTAACCCCGGTGTCATGGACACATTTCCAATCTGACCATCATGGCAACCTAATCATCCCTATCTCTCAATTGGCTGATTCATTTCCCTCTCCCCCTCCTCTCCCTCCCTTACCCCAGGTCGTTGCTGCAAATGAGAAAGTGTTCTCAGTCAACTTGCCTGGTAGAATAACGGTTAAACTAAAAACCAATAATGGGCCGATTAATCGGTATCGACTTTTTTGGTTTTCCAATAATCGTTAATCGTATCGGCCTTAGAACAATAATAATCTGTCGACCTCTAGTTTCCATCCTAATTATGCTTTTAAACGAATGTTTGACTTGGGTACATTAACAAAAAGACCCTAGGTTGCATTTTGGCGAGAGTTATGCTTTAGGTCTATAACAAGTGATATCATTCTCTGCTATGAATTTTTTCTCACCAAGTGTGATGTTTATTGTTTATTGATGTTTAATGTTTATTGTAGTCTCCGTCGTTGCCCACGTGGGCTTTAATGTTTCCCAGCAGAACAATTAAGTCCCCTATTGGAGCCCTGTGCAGGTCTCCATTCAGGGTTTCCAAGACCGAACAACTGTATGGTGCATATGCACAAACATTCCTATGATGTACATAGTAAAATAAAGCAAATGTTTCCTTTCTGCATTTTATAGTTATAGTAATTTAACATGGGCCACTGGCTGGCTAGGTACAATTTTTCCTTATAATATACAATAACACAAAGTCAATATCAATAGTTATGTATTTGTAAAATCTGCAGTTGTAATCATAATTATTCAACCCCATTGCAAATCAGGTTTATTGTCAAAATGTACAGACTGTCAACTGTATTCAATGAACAAATCAAACAAAAGCAATTGAAATAGCTCAACAAAATGAATGCATCAAGTGTTTTCCTCAAATTCAACTGTAAATGCAACTGATAATGACTTCTCTACTCTCAAAATTATGAATATATCATGTAGATATAGACGGATGAATTTGTTCTATACAACAATGCCCATATAGCTATTGGCATTTAATGATCTTTGGACTGCTCAAATAACATTTACTAACATAAAGTAGGTTTTTGGATTTGTTCCCATCCATAATCCCCAATGTTTTGACTGCTTTGTTTTTCAGGTGGTTGCAACTAGGGATGGGTATCGTTAATTTTTATTGATATTAATACCATTTTGGAGACTGCTTAACGATCTGAGTCTTTATCGATACCATTATCGATACTTTTCTGTTATTTAGTGGAAAGACAAGACAACTAATTCTTAATCTTAACAGAACTACTATTGCTTTTATTGCAAAAACATGACTTCTGATTTCAACATTATGTATTAGAGCATTAACATATATGTAGGCTACTATCCAGAACCTGGATGAGTAACTAGTATAAATGACTATATTAGTATAATAGTATAACAAATAGTTATATAATATAATATTATAACAATAGGCTACTATCCAGAACCTGGATGAGTAACTAGTATAAATGACTATATTAGTATAATAGTATAACAAATAGTTATATAATATAATAGTATAACAATAGGCTACTATCCAGAACCTGGATGAGTAACTAGTATAAATGGCTATATTAGTGTAATAGTATAACAAATAGTTATATAATATAATAGTATAACAATAGGCTACTATCCAGAACCTGGATGAGTAACTAGTATAAATGACTATATTAGTGTAATAGTATAACAAATAGTTATATAATATAATAGTATAACAATAGGCTACTATCCAGAACCTGGATGAGTAACTAGTATAAATGACTATATTAGTGTAATAGTATAACAAATAGTTATATAATATAATAGTATAACAATAGGCTACTATCCAGAACCTTTAAGACTTAACTAGTATAAAGTACTGTATTAGTAAAATAGTATAATATTATATATAATGTTACTAATGGCACCCTGGTTCTGGCTAAATCTACATACACTGCAGATGTAGGCTACTATCCACAACCTGCATGAGCATTTAGTATAAATGATTGTATTAGTATAATAATGTGAAATTAAATAAAAAGTGTTTATTTACCTGTAATGGTAAAATGTTAATATACATAATGTTACTTTATTCATTATAATGTCATTTGATAGTATACTGTATCCATTAGCCAAACCTTTCTATAGCCAAAACATCCTTACTCTTATCCCTTATTTCTTCTGTCTCTGTCGCTTTTTTGTTTTAACAAACTGATTAAGAGGCCCACAGAGTGTTGCTCTCGTAGCCAGTCCAAATATGTTTAGATTGATTTGTGATTGTGAGGCTAGTCTTTAAATAAGGTCCACACACACACACA
>JACXGM010035992.1:0-11520 GCA_016801145.1 Umbra pygmaea
ACGAGCGAATTGCGATATATTCACTAAATTGTACCGTGGCCACAAGCTAGTCAAGGCCACACCCCCACCTCCACCTTACCCCGCCTCGCTCCTCCTCATTAGCATTTAAAGCTACAGACACAGAAACGGCACGTCCTGAGGAAAGCTCATTGTGGGACTGGCTTGTAGTGGCTGTAATTCTGCACCAAGGCTGAATTTCAGATAGACTTCAGATACAGTATTAGGGGACCACTAGACCAATATAAACGCATCCAAAATGAGCATGAAATTTTCATGCCATGGGACCTTTAATTTTACATATCCAAACATTTCAAAGTCTTTTCTTTAAAAAAATATCAACCATATGTTTGTCCTCACCTCAGGTCCAGTGTAACAAGAGATTAAATTTGGGTATGTTTTTTTAGGGAGAATTTGACAGTTAGGTGGTGATCTCTAGTTAACCAGTTAACCTGCATAGACCTAACGTTACAAACTGTAAGTACTATATTCTTTTAGTTTAATATGTATTTTTCATCAATGTGATTGGCTATATTGCCAAGTAGCTGCTAGCAGAATTGCTTTGTTTACAAGATGCATAGCTTAAATTATATATTTTTTTGCCATTGTAAAACCAAGATTAACTGGTATCCATAGATCTCAAGCTTTAAGGACATATGTGACCCACTGCGGATATCTAGGCTTATGGTCAGAAAATTATTTATTTACATTTTTTGAAATTACTGATGCAGAGCTTTCAAATGGCATATCATACTCTGAAATAGAAGGACAATTTGGAAAGCTATGATGCTTCAAATGTTGACACACTTGGAATTGCAAAACTCAGAAATCACGCCTCAATGTTTTGCCAAACATTTCACCCCCACAGAGGTCCCGTTTGTTCACACCTATTCAAGATCATTCGCACCGTCCTAACTCTTAGCCCCGCTATCTTTGTCAGGGAATGACATAACCTGTTAAGAAACTGTCAAACAAAGGCAGTGAGGTGATTGACTCAATCTGACTCTCAAGCAAAAAGCCAGTAAGTCTAAAGTGTTTTATTTTGGAAACCCTTAGAAGAAAATAATATGTTTACGTATTATTTCTATAGTAATAGGCATACTTCTATTCCAGATTTTACCCACATATTTCATACATTAGTATATTTGTAATACATTTAAATTATAATTTTAGTACATTAAAAACATATTTAAATATGTCCAACAATTGCAGATACAATTTTTGTTTATTTGTATTGTATAAAACGCTGTTTCATCAATAAACATCTGAGACATATGGCTTACTGGAAATATTATCACACATTGTTCCTCCAGGCAGAAGTAAGTGTTCTCGGTCACAACCTTGTAATGTTCAATTTCTATGGGAGACCAGGGAGACAGCTATCAACGTACTATGAAAATGTATGTTAATGGGAACTCAACCAAGTGAAGGAATGGGAGTCTATATTCTTACAGATTGTTTCTGTATGCATCCCTGTCATAAAACTCTTGGATCCTCTGAGATGTGGGGCAGAAATGTTCTCCACAGCCTCCTGAATGAAGGCAGCCCAACTGCACGTTGCCCTTGAATACACTAACACAAATATATAAAATTAACAAATCTAGTTGCATCAATGTTTGCTAAATTAAATAACATGAAGCTAATGCTTTACATACCAATTTTCATCATGGCTTCCTTGTAGAGACACCAGATGGCTGCTTTTGTCACATGCATTGGCAACAGCTTTCCACCTAGGTTTCTTTGTCCTGGGCGGCGTCCAGGTAATACTTCTGTATTATCCTCTGTGTAGATGTTGATGAAGTTCAAAACTTGTTTCAAATCCTCATGGTTCTAGTGTTACTTAAGCTTGATTGAGTCGGCTCCCATCAAAAAGAGAGCCGACGGATGAAGAAGTCAGACGCACCCTACTGATTCTGAAAAACAAACACAACAATATTTTGTATTATAAAACGGTTCAGGCGATATCTGCAATTTGATTGGCTAAAATTGCATTCAAAGCCCTATGACAATTCCCTGATATCCGCAGTGTAGAATTGTGCCTTATCATTGAAGTTCTGTAGTATGTAATCAAAAAGTATCACTATGCCCCCCTGGGGAGCTGAATAAAATAAAAAACATGGCGGACAATTCCTCTTGCATCAAATCTTAACACCAAATTTCAAATAAGACCATCTAAAAAATCTAAACGATTTTAACATTCACAAAAGTTTGTCGCTGATGTGGACATGCTAAACAGCCACAGGTTTTAAGTAATCTAATCTTTTTTGTAATAAGGTTTTTTTTTCTTGACGAAGCGATAGCTAGCTAGTGGCTGTCCTATGTCAATCAGTGGTGGGCCTTCAGGGCCTGCAAAGCCTTCTCTGCAGGCCCAAAGATAGTCAAATCAGAAATGTATTTTTGTACTTCTTTAAAATATTTTTTTCATTAACACTATATATTTTACAAAGTTCATTTCAACGAGTACGCTCGTTTCAGTTGCCTTGCTTTTAGCGCAGCTTATATAAATGAAAGCTTTTATCCAATACGATTTTTTCATCTGTGTTGTCTCCGGGTAGACTGGGGCATTCAGATTTCCGAGTGAATACTGGCCCATCAGGACCATGTTGTTTGTCATATTTTTTACCAATCAGATTTCGAGTTTACCATGTTGGGTGTGTTTTTTGACCAACTAAAGTGTAGTGGATTTTTAGATGTTCCACAGGACTGATTATAGCAGCTGTCTAAGGACTACCAGTCTCTCACACTCTTGACGACTGCCAGAGTGAGACCCGGAAGGAAGGGGGGCCTTACCCCCCACTATTGGTAGTCAACTAGAAACTGAGAACTCAACATTATAGTGTATATCATGATATTTCATCTTGGGGCTTGACGGATCATCCCATAAAGGGTGTTTGTGTTTTTACTACATGCAAGGCTATATGATTTTCTCCACAGAGCAACAAGAAGAGATTAATGCTAGCTTTCTACAGTGAAGCATAGTCAAATGTCAAATGTTATAACCCAGTATTTTGGTTTCAGCCCGGATATGCGCCGCCAAGGCGACACATAATCTGGTTGTTGACGTACTCCTTTGTTTTCCAATTCCAGCCAGTGAACTGATCTTTATTTCGTATGCAGCGGGAGTTGTGGGCGTCCCCTCTCGAGGGGAAATATAAGGCTTTGTTTGAGGCTAAACGGATGAGATCTCTTTAAAGACTCTCCTGGCCCACGTCAGTGCGTGCCATAGTAAATGTGTTGAATAAATGTTGAGAAATAGACTGAACTGTATAAGACATGCTTAGATCGTAGATCATATTTAGGAGTTTTAGACGACATGTAATTATTGGTATTGTATTGTAATTCTGTGTCCGGTTAAAGCATGTACTTCGATGCCCTTTATCTGGAATTAAATACTTTTAGCAGTAGATGGGTTTTTAGCAGTAGATGGAGGTGAATAAGTAGCTTTGGTGGCAAATATAGGACTAGGCAGGATCGACTCTCAGCACTGGGCAATATCTTTTATTGGAACTTAACGCAAAGATGTGCTGTACAACCGCGTCATAGAAATCTTTTTATAAAAGAAAGGAGGATGGACTTCGTTTTCAAATAATGAGCAGCTTTGGTGAGTTTGATGGATTTATATATTTTTACTAGCAGCCTTAACGGTTCTTACTGTACGTACACACCGCCGCAGACTTGAGCTTCCAAAGATACCAGAACTCATTCATTTTCAATGGAAGCCAGCTTCTCTCAGCTGCAAGGACCGGCAAAATCAATCGGCGTCACGTTTTGGGCGTTTTGAGCTACCAGAGCGTCAAGCAGAAAAGTTGAAGTTTGTTCAACTTTATGGTAATGAGCTATGACGCGGTTCAGCGGTTAACGACCAGCAACCAATCGAAATATAGATGTCCTTTGATGACGGTCCTATAGTGTGTCATGAACCCAACTCTCCGAGTCCAACGTCGACGTCTTCTCCGCAAATACAATAAAGCAGCACCAAACACAACAACTTCCCGATGATCCATAATGATCCAGTGATAGACATATGAGGATTAGTTTAACTCTTATTGGAAATATGTTCCCTCGATTTAAGCGGGAATGCAATTCATTTGCTCACGATATATTTAAGGCTACGTATGCTAGTCCTGCCCTATAGTCTGATCATACCACGTCAGAGCGGCCAAAGCGGCCAAAGCGTCTAAAGCTTCCCTATACTTTTTTGACAAGCGTCCTTGACAGGGCGTCCAGAGCTTCTTTGGAAGCTCAAGTCTGTGGCGGTGTGTACGTACAGTTAACGGGGCTTAGTGCATGTACTGTATTTGTATTCAAGCAGGGGGAGATAAACAGACACACTTCATCCTGGCGCCAGGCCTGTTATTACCTGTTAATTATTACTGCTTGCTTGTTTTAAATCACTACTGGTGTGATTCGTGTGAAGGATGTTCAGATGTTTGAGTGTGTGTGGTAAACCTGCATGTGCGTTTAATCCGCATCTTGTCTGCAATCTCTGGGAAGTCTGTTGAATCCTGATTGTTCCTTCTGGCATTTTTGCATGTTTATGGTTTTGTGACTGGTTGTTGTGAGTTAGAGCTTGTTTAATTGGTTAGGACATTGATTTTGGCTATCCGATGGCTACAGTATGTGTAATGCGACATCCTGTCATAGTGCGTAATAGTGGTACATTCTAATGGTTTCAGTCATGTCGGGTCAATTAGTGTATTGTAAGTCTCATGGGTGTTGAGCCTTGTGTTAAATAACCTTTATCGAGTGGAATACACTTATCTTCACTATGAATATGGGGTGGTTATGCCGAATGACAATAACCTATAGCCCTAGATTGTCATTGTGAGGTTATATAATGCGTTTTAATTTCGGGAAGATGGTGAAGGCCTAAGTGTAAAATGCACAGCCCGCCACTGATGTCAATACAACGGCGGCTGGCTCGTTAGCCTGTCTTACCTACTGTTCTACCCTAAGCTTTCCACACATCACAGGTTGGGTTGTTTGTCCATCTATTGCTAGAACACGTTTTACATTTTTTTAAATATCAAGAAATAGCTTACAGTTTTGACAGCTTTATTACAAGCATTATTACAAGCAGGTACTCGAAAGAGGTATTACGGTAGCCTACCGTTCTACCAGCGAAATTATGATGAAAATGCTTCTCTGTGCAAGATTTACAAGTTGCCTGCTATTATAGTTCTGCCTTTTTGTTTTATTTATATTTTCTGTAAATTGTTGAGACACAACCTACAATTGTTTTCCTGAATTATCTCTCTCCCTTAGTCGTTGAAATTGTGCAAATCATCCTCTGACGGGTTGTGGAAACATTAACAGCAGCAACTGCATACATGGAAGTCTGCTGCCAGTATTCATGTTTCATTTCCTGACAAGATTGCACGTTAGGGCTTTTGATGGATGTATACATTATGTCTCCAGAAAAACAATTCAAAGAAACGCGTTTGCAATGCAAAACTGCACAGATGTTTGCTTGACTGCATAACCATAGTGTCGTCAGTACAGTACAGCTATAGGCTGATTGATGCTGATTTTGGAGTCTGTATCAACTAAACATTTGAATTGCATAAAAAAATGCCTCACTAAAGCAGATTCGAAAACGAATGCCATTGAAATTAAATAATACTGTATATAAGTGTTCAGACCTTATTATAAACAATCTAAATCATCCGTTTAATAGGAACTACTTGATTTTTGGCGTACTAACATGGCAACAGTAAGAGGAGTGGTGGGGGGGTACTTTAATGTTATACGATAACCGCATGCCTCGCGACCATTTTCTTTTGCTAAAAATACAAATTAAAACATTCATTTTCACAAATAAAATGTTGGCAACCGTTTTATAAGCATATTAAAACACTCCAGACTCCAGGGAATAACCGCACACCTCCTTTGTGGCTTTCTACACTGCTGAGGTGTGTGGTTATTCCCTGGCACAGTCTGTCATATGTTAAATGCTTACTTAGCCAAGACTTGGCTCAGCCACCTTGACACAAGCCACACCTTTATCACAATCTGACTGAGTATTCAAACAACTATGCCTATTGTTTAGATATTAATTTCCTATACAATGCCTTAACGTATTTCAAAACATAATATAGGCTGAAACGACATGAATAAGACAACAACACTTACCAAAATCACGTTATCCGAATCATCAAGATCCTCTTCCTCTGAATCAGATGCAAGTGTAAGCACGCGTTTGTCATCCTGTAAAAAGTAAACCAAAATCACCTTTTCCACTGATCTTTGTTTCTAGCACTCTGTAAATTAAGGCCAGTGATGTGGTTGAGGACGATTGCAGTTCTCAATGCTGTTGTGTTTCGAATGCCCAGCTGGTCAACGTGCAAGTGAATATAAACAAAACAACACGAGACAGCAACCAATAAGGAAGATTTATGGGTGGGGACTTCTATTTCTTTTGCTATAACAAGCAATTTTTATTTATCTTATTTCACGTATCTACAGAATACAAACAGTTAGTTTTTTTATTAAAAATGAATGTTTACATGTTGATGAATTTTTTTTTGTTTCCTGAAAAGTATGCATTCTCTCCATACGTCTAGATGTCTGTGTTGGGTCACATATGAACCATGTGTATATAAAATCTAAAATGAGCAGTTGTAAACTGTATTTTTTATGAGGTGAAATAACGAACGGCTTTGTTTACTAGACGCATAGCTCACAATATCACTCATAACATTTTCAAATTTCTAGCTATTGTAAACCAAGATATTCACTAGAATTTACTAAGATCTTAAGCTTTAAGGACATATGAGACATGTATATATAATCAAAACATTGCATTTGTAAAACGTGTTAATAATTGACTGTGTATTTTCCATGAGGTGAAATAACGAAAGGCTTAGTGTACAAGCGAATAGAAAATTTTTACTTGGCATGTACGTCACATTAT
This sequence comes from Umbra pygmaea, assembly GCA_016801145.1. Lineage (NCBI taxonomy): Eukaryota > Metazoa > Chordata > Actinopteri > Esociformes > Umbridae > Umbra > Umbra pygmaea. The sequence goes on from JACXGM010035992.1 coordinate 6,911, forward strand.
CACTCATAACGTTTAAAATTTTATAGCTATTGTAAAATTGAGATATTCACTAGAATCCCAAGGTCTTTCACTTTAAAGGAGAATTCCGGGCGATTTCAAAACGTAGCTCTGTTGTTTGCATATCGGAAGTGCTGTCAGTAGCGTTAATAACTCAAACAATCTGTATTGCCAAAACTGTGTTTACCTTTTGCTCCAGTATACAACCATTACGCATTTACGGGGCAAGTTAAAAAAACGTGCTTTGAGCCATTAAACATGTTCGAAATGTCATTACTAGTCCATATCCATGTGCAGTTATTCCTTATAGTGAACACAGCAAATTTGAAAAAAATAAGTTTGTGTACATACCTCTGTTTATTTCCCACTTTCCCGTAAAGTCCACACTAGTCGATTTTTTAAAGTCATACAATGCAATATTCCAAAACGTATTTTTTCAGCAAAAAAAATTAATTTGCCGTGGGTATATCCATAAACTACTTTCACAAAATTGAACGGTGTCACAATGTCCATAGTCTTTGTGCCTGTTCTGTGTCACTATAGGGTGGTTTCTCCTCTATATGGTTTGTTTTGGTTTTGTTTCCCGCTACTTGTGTCACATGATCCCGTCACATGTTTTTGTCAGCCTATCAGTTCTGTTGTTTAGTCCACACCTGCACCTCCTTCCCTCGTTAGTATGGTATTTAGTTCTGAGTGTTTGTGAGTCCTGTGTGGTTCTTTGTTCCTGTCCAGTTCTTCCTAGTGTTGAAATAAAATATATGTTGATTGAAGACGCGCCTGCCTCCTCATCCTTGGAACACCGTGACAGAATAACCGACCTTAATCTCTATGGAGGCAGCAGGGAATCCGGATGTGAATGCAACCCTGGTTGATAGAGACCGAGTGCTGTTACAGCACCACAACCAGCTGGGGAATCTGGAGGTAGCCGTTGAGGAGATCCTGCAGCGGTTGAGGCGGATGGAGACGCAGGGCTCTCCCCCGCCTGTCGAGCCTCCTAGCCCAGTCGAGAGGGACGTGACTGTGGTGTCTCCTACCAGGGGATGGGAGGTTGCTCTCCCCGAGCGGTACGATGGGCACCCGGAGCGCTGCCGCAGCTTTTTGCTTCAGGCGGATCTCTATCTCACCAGCCGCCCGAACCTCACGGGTTCTGATCGGTCCAAGGTAGCCACTGTGATCTCCCTTCTTACTGGGAAGGCTCTGGAGTGGGCTACTGCGTTGTGGGAGGGCGCGGGACCTGAAACCTCTAACTACGAGGACTTCGCTAACCTGTCCCGAGCGGTATTCGACCACACACCGGCTGGAAGTGAGAGAGGTGACAGACTACTCCACCTCAGACAGGGGTCCAGGACCACCGCAGAATATGCGCTGGAGTTTCGGACTTTGGCCTCCGCCAGTGGGTGGAACGAGAACGCCATCCTGTCCTTGTTCAGGGAGGGGCTCAGAGAGGAGGTGAAAATGGAATTAGCCTGTAGAGACGACGAAGCCACCTTGGATCAGATAATCCAGATGGCTATACGATTGGATAGTCTATTGCAAGCAAGGAGGAAGCCTCCCGGACGCACGACATTGGCTCCAACCACACCTGTTCACGAGGAACCTATGGAGATGGGTGCTACCCGGCTCACGTCAACGGAGAGAGGGAGAAGGCTCCGCTTGGGGCTCTGCCTATACTGTGGAGAGGAGGGGCACCTGCTCGCCCAGTGTCCGGCTGTGGGTGGTCCGTTATGCATGGGAGAGAGACGTCGCCAGCCTTACGGGAAGGTAGGGAGACCCCTTTCTGCTTTGCCTTTCTCTAATGAAGTTATGACCATATCTGTGCAGTTGTTGGATTACCCAGGTATGCCCGCGTTTTTGGCGCTTGTGGATTCTGGAGCGGCAGGTAATTTCGTCAGCGAGGCTCTGGTCAAGGAGTGGTCCGTGCCATGCGTGCCTATGGAACAGCCCATTCCGGTTTTGGCGGTGGATGGCCGCCCGGTTGGTGAGGGTTGTATCATCCGACGTACTGAGCCTCTGGTATTAAAGTTGGGTGACCAACACACGGAGAGTCTGTGCTTTTTCTGTATTCCGTCTAAGTCACATGCTCTAGTGTTGGGCATGCCCTGGTTGAGCGCGCATGCACCTGTCATCGACTGGAGGGGTAAGACTATTACAGCTTGGGCTCCGGAGTGTGAACGGACTTGTCGCTCGTTGTCTCTGCTGACCACGTCCGTGGAGAGCCCCGCCTCTTCAGGGGACTTGTCTGTTTGTGTTCCCCCCATGTATCAGGACCTTGGTGATGTGTTCTCCCGGAGCAAGGCATCCAACCTGCTGCCGCACAGACCAGGGGAGTGTGCCATCCGGCTGCTTCAGGACGCTACCCTACCACACAGCCACGTCTACCCCCTGTCGGGGATGGAGGAGTTATGTCACAATGTCCATAGTCTTTGTGCCTGTTCTGTGTCACTACAGGGTGGTTTCTCCTCTATATGGTTTGTTTTGGTTTTGTTTCCCGCTCCTTGTGTCACATGATCCCGTCACATGTTTTTGTCAGCCTATCAGTTCTGTTGTTTAGTCCACACTGGCACCTCCTTCCCTCGTTAGTATGGTATTTAGTTCTGAGTGTTTGTGAGTCCTGTGTGGTTCCTTGTTCCTGTCCAGTTCTTCCTAGTGTTGAAATAAAATATATGTTGATTGAAGACGCGCCTGCCTCCTCATCCTTGGAACACCGTGACAATCGGTTGTAACCTGACAACTGCCTTCACAGCTCCCAACAGTTCAAGAGTTCAAGAGTTATCGCGCATGTGCATAGGTAACTAAGCAACACTTGACTCAGTCGGTGAGCTGCCAAGGAAATGGTGTCAGGTTACCTGGCAGAACTTGCAACATATTATTTGGACATAACCACGGCAAAACGCTTTTTTGCAAAAAAATACATTTTGGAATATTGCATTGTATGACTTCGACAATCGACTGGTGTGGACTTGGACACTGGAAAATGGGAAATAAACAGAGGTATGTACACAAACTTATTTGTTCAAATTTGCTGTGTTCACTATAAGGAATAACTGCACATGGATATGGACTAGTAATGACATTTCGAACATGTTTAGTGGCTCAAAGCACATTTTTTTACTTGCCCCGTAAATGTGTAATGGTTGTATACTGGAGCAAAAGGTAAACACGGTTTTGGCAATACAGATTGTTTGAGTTATTAACGCTACCTACAGCACTTCCGATATGCAAAAAACAGAGCTACGTTTTGAAATCGCCAGGAATTCTCCTTTAAGGACATATGAGACATACAGGTCCTTCTCAAAACATTAGCATATTGTGATAAAGTTCATTATTTTCCATAATGTAATGATAAAAATCAAACTTTCATATATTTTAGATTCATTGCACACCAACTGAAATATTTCAAGTCTTAATACTGATGATTTTGGCATACAGCTCATGAAAACCCAAAATTCAAGATATACATATATATATCTACAAAGATATCCATAATAAAGGCTAGATTTTTCATCCAAGCTGCTGGCCAATGGAGGTCGACATCTGCACCTGGCGGCCACAGGCAGCATATTACCATAGGCATCTCGCTTACTCAACATTTTGTGTTAATGGTGCATGTACTTTCAAATACATCAAAACGGTTTGGTTTTTTAAAAATGTTAAGAGATGTAGTTAAAGGCAAGTTTTAGAAACAATAAAACACTATGAACTATCAGGACTATCGGGCCTAGTTTTCATAGCTGATTTTAAAAAAGCCTTTGATAAAGTTCAATTAGATTTTATATATAAATGTTTGGAATATTACAATTTTGGAGACTCTCTTATAAAATGGGTTAAAATTATGTATAGTAACCCTAGATGTAAAATTATAAATAATGGCTATATCTCGCAACATTTCAATCTGTCAAGAGGAGTTAAGCAGGGCTGTCCATTGTTGGCGTACCTTTTTACTGTTGCAATTGAAATGTTAGCCAATAAAATCAGAACTAACAACAACATTAAAGGCCTGGAAATCCATGGCTATAAACAAAGTTATCTATGTATGCCGATGACTCATGTTTCCTGTTGCAACCCCAGTTGGAATCACTAAATAGCCTCCTAAAGGATCTCGATACTTTTTCAAATATATCTGGATTAAAATCGAATTACGATAAGTGTACTATATTACGTATTGGAGCTCTAAAAGATTCAGATTTTATATTACAGTGTAGATTACCAATAAAGTGGGCTGATGGGGATGTAGACATATTAGGTATACATATACCATATGAAAGATCAAGTGGTATTCAAAAAAACTATTTAACAAAACTAGCTAAAATAGATAAAATATTGCTCCTCTGGAAAGGACAGCACCTATCTATTTGTGGTAAAATCACCTTAATTAACTCTCTCATTGTATCACAGTTTACCTATATGCTTATGATTTTACCTTCTCCCAATGACATGTTTTTTAAATTATATGAACAAAAGATATTTAACTTTATATGGGATGGTAAGCCAGACAAAATAAAAAGAGCATACTTGTATAATGAATACGAACACGGAGGTCAAAAGCTATTGAATATTAAAGCATTGGATCTTTCATTAAAAGCTTCAGTTATACAAAAGGTATACCTGAATCC
>JACXGM010035993.1:0-11532 GCA_016801145.1 Umbra pygmaea
TGGCTGTATGGAACGCTCTATGTATGGCTGTATGGAACGCTCTATGTATGGCTGTATGGAATGCTTCATGTCTGAAGTCAGTATTAGCTAACAAATTATACTCTACAGAACCATAATCCCTGTTTTACTTTTGAGTAGAGCCATACGCCCTGTTTACTAGTAGCACTATGCAGGGTTTACATTAGTCTCCCAGTTTATCTCTGGAGACTAGAACCAGCCATGTGTGGTTATATCTTACCGCACTTGTTAACAGTCCTCACTGATACAAACACTCACAGTAATACACACACACACTTAAACACACACTCACAGTAATACACACATACATACACACACAGAGAAATGGGCCTCCTAGGACGTTACTGCTTAGTGGGCTATGGATCGTCTAAGAAGACGAATGCGGAGAGAGACTGGATGAAATCATTTGTCATAATAACTCTGTAAAACATTCATACCCTGAGACGGCGCCAAAACCAATCAGATGGACTGGTATCGGATTTCCATTGAGGGGAATCATTTTTTATGGCCCCTTTTCCTGCTAAAGCTCAGGCATGAACACATTTATTTTTATGGGGAAAGTATGTAACTTTAAGTGTTTCTTTTTAATGTATCATGAAACAAGCATGATATTTTCCTTAAATTGCCAAACAAATGTAGTAAACCTTCAGTAACTATTCCAGCAGTCGAAGAGTGAACTGTGCACTTACCAACTATCCTTCGGTTTGCAGGGTTGAAACTGTCACACTTAAAGCGAGTAAACAGCGCCCCCTGTCTTATAAATAGTAGGCAACATATCTGATGCTGTGTCAGCAAAAAAAGAATGACATGCCACACTTTTCAGTTATTGTCTCCAGTAAATAACTTTTCGGTTTCAACTGTTCCGTTACCCTACTCTTGGTGTGTGTGTGTGTGTGTGTGTGTGTGTGTGTGTGTGTGTGTGTGTGTGTGTGTGTGTGTGTGTGTGTGTGTGTGTGTATGTGTGTGTGTGTGTGTGTGTGTGGGTGGGTGTGTTGGGGTGGGGTGGGGGGTTATCATTATAATTTAGGGAGTTGAATGAAATTGACTTGATCTTCCTCTCTCCCCCACACCTACCAACATGTGATGTTCGGGTGGGCTCAGACATGACATTTTTTTAAAGCTGAACAACATAACTTTCAAGACCTGAGAAACACTTGTGACGTCAGTTTACTGTCAATGCCCCACACATTTGTTACAGTGCCCATCTGTAGCACTGCCTGAGTCTGTGGCTCCAGTCCCAACGGCTTTGTTTTACATGTTCTGTTTCACCAAGACATTTCAGAGACCTCATATGTAACCAATAGGTTGCTCTGCTTTGTCTCACACACACACACCCAGTTCTCATTTCTCCTCATTAGTGTAGTATTCAAGCCCTCTGTGTATAGTCCTTGTCGTTCATTGTTCCACGTCAGCCATGTACAGCAGGGTCCGGCTTACCTTATCTGTGTTTTTTGTGAATGGGGCCATCTCCTATTGCGGGATCTCATTCCATGAGCCACGCTTAAATCACAGTGTTTTTGTAAAACAAAAACCTTTTTAAAAACTCAACACTGATCTCATCCACTTTCTCTGCCCTCTCCCGCTCCGTCTCTCTTTTCAGGGTGCTGTGATAACCCAAGCGATGGACCACAGCTTATCCATGCCACCCTCCAACATGATGGCTCCACTCACCCAGCAGCTGAACCACATGTCTCTGGGTAACACCGGCACTGTGAGTCCCTGTACTATTCATGCCTCTCCCAGACCTTGGGACCTGGCCACGGAAGCATGTGATGGTTAATGAAAGTCTACAGTATAGCTGGGCCTTCCTTTAGAATGCAGATCTTTTCGTATGATTCAGGATGATACATGGGTTTGACTATTAGGACTACTAGCTGGTTGTAATCATTTATTGTATTAATTTATACACTGTACTTTGGGACTTCATTGCTGATTGACTGAACTTTGGCTGATACATTGTGCTCAAATTAATGTTATATAATGACTCTTACCTGCCTCATGGCTCAACTGTTCCACGGTCTAACTGTAACCCTGCCTCGGCTACAGTACATCACTGCTGCAGGCGCTGTTCCTATGCAAGGAGCCTACATTCCGCAGTACTCCGCCACTGTACCTGCCTCTTCCCTCTCTGTGGAAGTAAGTACTATCTCACTACCGATAACAACCACACTGCCTCAGTACTTGTTTTAAATCTCTACATCATATTTTTGTGCATTTGGTTTAACAAACATCTTATTGAACAGGAATGAGTGGTTCCGGAATATAATTGTCCATTGTTTTGAGCCATAGAGATAATAATAACGGAATAATAGTGATGGGTACCTTTACTTTAGCATTAACACATAACAGACTGTGCTTTGCCAGGGAATAACCGCACATCATAGCAGTGTGAGAAGCCACATTCTGGTTCACTACACACAAATACAATCATGTGGAAGACTGCTGACTTGACAGTTGTCCAGAAGACACACATTGACAACCTCCAAGAGGAGGGTAAGATACAGAAGGTCATTGCTGAAAGGGCTGGCTGTTCACAGAGTGCTGTATCAATGCATATTCATGGAAAGTTGACTGGAAGGAAAAAGTGTGTTAGGAAAAGGTGCACAAGCAACAGGGATGACCAGAGCCTTGAGAGGATTGTCAGGCCAAGAAGACTCCAGAACTTCACAAGGAGTGGTTTGAGGCTGGAGTTAGTGCATCAAGAGCCACCATGCACAGATGTGTCCAGGAAATGGGCTACAAGTGTCACATTCCTAGTGTCAAACCACTCCTGAAACAGAGACAACGTCAGAAGCGTCTTACCTGGGCTAAGGAGAAAAAGAACTGGACCGTTGCTCACTGGTCCAAAGTCCTCTTTTCAGATGAAAGTACATTTTGCATTTCATTTGGAAATCAAGGTCCCAGAGTCTGGAGGAAGAGTGGAAGAGGAACAAATTCCAAGTTGCTTGAAGTCCAGTGTGAAGTTTACACACTCTGTGGTGCTTTGTGGTGTCATGTCATCTGCCAGTGTTGGTCCACTGTGTTTTATCAAGTCCAGAGTCAATGCAGACGTCTATTAGGAGATTTTAGAGCACGTTTTATGGAGATGCTGATTTCCTTTTCTAGCAGGACTTGTGTGTACAGTGCTTGATTGGCCAGCCATTTCACCTGACCTGAACCCCATAGAGAATCGGTCAAGGTTCATCTTGTCAATTGGAAAATGAGAGACACCAGACCCAACAATACAGATGAGCTGAAGGCCGCTATCAAATCAACCTGGGCTTCTATTAAACCTCAGCAGTTATTATTTAACATACGTTTCAGAGGGTCCATATTTCTGTATTATAAGTTCTTTAATGTAATATTTTCAGATATTGGATTTTTGATTTCCATGAACTGTAAGCTGTAATCATCAACATTGAAACAAAAAAGTTTGAAATATGTCACTTTATGTGCAAAGAATATATGAAGATGTCCCTTTTGCTCATAGGAGTTTTTGGTATTAAAAAGTGTTCTCCAGGCAGATCTGCCTTTGAGTCAGAAATCATTTGATTGGTTGATTTAGAACTGAGGGCGGACCTTACATGACATCAGAAATGTGCACATGAACATAGTTTTCTCAGTCTCTAACCGCACACCTAACCTTAACCCTAACCTTAACCATAACATTAACCCTAACCACACTGTAGTGTTAAAATGTAATCCTGTGATATATATACGCAAAGGGAAGAGATTAGATTGTGAAAGTAAACATAATATGAAGTCCACCCTCTGTTTTGAATCAACCAATCAAATAATTTCTGCCTCCAAGGTAGACGTGCCTGGAGAACACTTTTCAATAATTAAAACTCCTGTGAATTCCCTGCTCGAGTTCAATTACGGAAAAACTTTAACTTTTCCACGATATTCAATTTTTTTTAGATGCACTTGTAGTGACTCTAAGAATGGAAACAGAGTTTGTTTTGACATACTATAGTGTAAACAACATAATATTTGTTTGCTAACAGATGTTATGGATTATTTCAGGGAAGAGATAGAAACTGTCTATATTGTTACTCTTAATTCGGGGATGCAATATTTAACTATGTAGCATTTGCTAGCTAGTTAGTTTGGCATCTAGCTTAGCATCTATTGTTCAGTTGACTTTTATGTACTTGGTTATTGGACACTATAGACAGCAATGTTTTATGGGATAAGAAGTTTGCTTTACCCAGTCTCTCCCTCAACATTAATAAATAAAAGATTACTTTTTTAAACAAAGTACATGTAAACCAAGATTTTACAGCATTGAAACATGGCTCATATTTTTCTTGTAACAATATATAAAGTCGGTCCTAGCCCCGTCTATGAATATCAAATTTATTTCTCCAGCACTATTCCGGAGCTTCAAACAGAAACTGGTGGGGAGAAGGTTTGTCAAGGTCTTTTGTGATGACTATGACCTCATTTCTGGTGTCTCTTTCTGGTTCCACTTTTTCTGCCAGAGGTTGGTGACAGAGGGTTCGCCCCACACAGGGCCCCCCTCTGCAACAGACCCCAACGGACAGCCAGCCCTGGAAAATGACACATCAGCGTACTCCTACCAACAGACTAAGTAGGCCTATCAACAGACCTCAATGGCCCTAAGTACATATACACTAAAGCAGAGATACTCATTCCTGACCCTGCGAGCTGCCATTCTGTAGGTTTTTATTCCAAACCAAATTTACCACAGGTAATGCTAATCATGTTTAGGGTGAAACACGAACTCTGGGTAGTCGCAACTGGAGTCGGAATGGAAACCCATGGAATGGCGGCTAGCAGGAGCTGGAATGAGAATCGCTGCACTAAAGTACATGCTACTACTGTAAATCAAGTACATGCTACTACTGTAAATCAAGTACATGCTACTACTGTAAATCAAGTACATGCTACTACTGTAAATCAAGTAAATGCTACTACTGTAAATGAAGTACATGCTACTACTGTAAATCAAGTACATGCTACTACTGTAAATCAAGTACATGCTACTACTGTAAATCAAGTACATGCTACTACTGTAAATCAAGTACATGCTACTACTGTAAATCAAGTACATGCTACTACTGTAAATCAAGTACATGCTACTACTGTAAATCAAGTAGAACCTAAACGGTTAAACTTTATTTGGAGAGTCTGAAATTCCATCTATAGGTGCCCTACAGATAGTTTGTTGATGATATGACTAACAACAAACTATCTGTAGATGAGCAAATACTTGTGTAGTTTAAGGGTAGGGGTAAGTTTAGACTATGTTTTAGGGTAATGGTTAAGGTTAGGGTTAACATTAAGGGAAGGGTTAAGGTTAGGATTAGGGTTAGGGTTAGTAGATAGTTTGTTAAAATGTTGTTGTTAGTCTCCAGATAATCTGAGAGCATCTACAGATACACTTTTTGGACTCTCAAAATTGTTACCACTTTAACTTATACTGTAGAAAATACAATAGTTGTATAAAATGCAAATACAAAAACTGGATGAAATACTCATACAAATACAATTACAGCTAATTGCACTGACACAGCTTAAGCCTAGTACTCATGGACTAAATACAAGCTCTATTGAGATCTCCATTGCATTTAAGTTTTTTAGTCCAGGACTAAGCCTAATCTTTATCCCTGAAATCACCCCTTAGTGTGTGAAATAAATGGACTGTATAAAAATGTCAATCCAATAGCTGTGTGTAATCAGTTGTGGTCATAACTTAGTGCACGTGAGGATGTTATGAATGACAGGAACAGCCTTTTCAACTGTGCTCTTTGTGTGTTCATCTTTCTCAGATAATAGCGTGAAGATACAGGGTGATTCTAGTAACTGCATTGCCTTGAGACGGGGGTCCGCACTGAGGAGACTGAACAGTGGATGGTGAACATAGAAGAGGTTGAATGAAGGAAGGCGTTCAGACAGGACTTTCAGTTCACAGGCGAAAAATGTTATTTTATATCTGGCTACATGTTGAGAGAGAGAGTGGAAGAGAGATTAATATTGAGATCAAAATGGGGCTCAGGATATTGAGAGGTGCATTGTGGGACGTTGAGTTTATTCTTGGCCAGCATGCAGCTGGAGTGGTTCTCCAAAAGAACAAAGAACAAACTTAAAATATGAATAAAAACAACAAAGGTTCGCAGATAGTGGTTGTTTTTTATTACCTGAAAGGAGAAGCAATGTTTTTGAAAAAAAGTAGAAACAGCTAGTCTTCCTTTGATATTAAGCTACTTTATTTTCTTTCTTTTTTTAAATGATTTAAAATGTAGTTTTCTAGAGATCTTTAAAATCAAATCTTTGTTGCCTTAATTTCACAGATGTTGGATGCTCGTCCTTCTGTCTGAAAATATAAAAAAATGTAAAAATTGAAATTACACATATATTGGCTGTGTGGAAATAGGCATTGTGGCTGCCTCAGATTGTTGGAGAGACAGAGATCAAAGTTATGGAAATACTGTACAGCTAATAGATGTATGAAGAAGATTTTAAATGATGTGGTCTGTGGTAAATCGTGTTTTGGGGAGAGTAGAATCTTATCTGCAGATGTTTGTAGGTGGGAGGGGCTAGAAAAACATGAAACCGTTTCATTGTGGGAAATACAGTTTATAAATTAAAAACGTTTTTTTTACTTTATTATTAAACATGGCATTAGTGTGTTTTTACCTGCAAACTTTTTTATGAATTTCTGTTCTCTTTTAGCCTGCTTTGCTTGTCTCACTGCAGAAAAATATTAAATCAACAAAAAAAACACGCAAAGGTACATTGATGTATTGGGGTTAAAAGATGGTAATGTGTGCGAAATAAAGCAATAGTGTTAGGGATATTGTTGACAATTACGTTAGTCTTTCCTTAGCTGTGCATCAGAGGAAGTCAGCAGTATACATTTTTTATACCAAAGATGAAGTAACTTGTAGAACTAGTGAATAACCGTTGATATACATTTAGTTTTGTTCAATTCTTACCTTGTTGCTTGTTGTTCGATGTTCTGTACTTAAGATGGTTGTAGGGTCGGACCTGTGGGGCCAGGCCTCTTCTCATTGGCTCTGCAGATAAGTTTCTATTTTTATTGGTTTGTATCACTGGTGCAGTCATGGGTCAATCATTCAGACCTTCAGCATGAAGGTGTGTAAGATGTCCAGAGACATATGTCATCATAGTGCTATACAACCACACACACAGACATTGCAGTGATATTGAACATGAAGGTTCAGTGAGGTTTATCATTTTATTCCACAAGAGGGCGCTCATGGAGAAATCCAGAGCAAATCCCAGTGGGAGCCTCTGAGTATGTCACAGTGATTTATCCAATGAAAACCCACCAACCGTTTCATCTGCCACCGCAAGGAGAGCCGGTGTATCCAAACCATTTTTTAAAATATTTTTTATTAAGATTAACAAAATGCACTTCCACATACATATATCCTCCCATACACTAGAACCCTCTAGGGACCCCCCCCCACACCAAATACCCAGCCTGCACGGAAAGCATAAAGCAAATAAATGTAAGAAAATAAAACAAAAACACCCACAAACAGACCAGGACAAAAAACGCACAAAACGATGTTATTGGACCGAAGAAACTTCCACTAGAAAGCCACAATGGGCAACCCACTGAGAAAAGGACATTGAAAAGATGTTAAAAAGACATCTTCTGTTTGAAAAGATGTTAAGTAGACCTATTCACAGTGATAAAAAAAATATGTCTTTGAAATTGTTTTGCCCTGTCTGCCAAGACACCATGCTATGGTCTTCTGGAAGCTTTTTTAGGAATCTATCAAATTTAAAGAAAAAATTGGAGGGAGTGATATTTTGTTTTCTGTTTTAGGGTGCTTTTTTAACTTTCTTTTACTTGTTAGCTGCTAAGAAGTGTCCAGTACTAAAGATCCAGTCAGCCAATCTGAATTGTGCTTTTGGTTTGGGACCGGGGTTCTTTATATATGTGTTTTAACCCTTAACGTTGTCTGGGAACCAGGGTTTTTAACTTACACTCCCCTGCCAGTACTGCATGTTATGTGTTCTGCCAACAGCACACAGCACAAGGTGCTAAACGCTAACCAAAACAAAATTGTGCCTAGGCTTATCTAGAGGCACACTGTATGAATAAAACGAAGATTTGATTATGGCACATCAAAGGTATAGTCTAATTCTAATTTAATTATATTGTCCAGTACAATTAAAGTTGCACCAGGGAATGTGATTCTATTTATAGTACCACAAAGCAGTCTGATTGGCTATCTGATCCGAGGTCACACTTTGTTAACCCCGCCCTCCAGAGGCCACACAATGCAAAGTTAAAATGGTAATACAGTATGATAATTTTACCATATAGCATAAAACATCAAAGCAACATTTAACCAAATTCAGTGATAACAGATAAACCTCTAATAGGAAATAAATTATTGTTAGAGAAAAGACATGAACTATTTATGAGATTTTTGTACACGTGTTTAAACCGAGGATGAAGCGGATAGAAGTTCTATGATGATGCTATTTTTTTATTTGCTGTAGACAGCCGTGTGCCTCCTATGTCCTAACGTGAGAGTCTGTGTAGAACAGTGAATGTTAGGGTTCTTCTGTTTTAATTTTGTTCTCTTTTAATAAAGCTTTCAATAAAATTAAACATGGAATGTCATCTTTTCTCAATGATATGCAATATGACACCACTAGAGGGCAGCATCTAGACAGTTAATGCATGAGAGGAGTTTACACTGAAGAGTAAAAAACGAGATTAAGGACCTGCAGTGTCAATAAAGTCCTGTTTTAATGCAAGATTAAATGAGAAAGGTGAAAAAGAGAGAGGCAGAGGAACAAACCCAACAGTGCAAAAATAACTGACAGTATTTTTATTCAAATTCATATTTTGCATTATTTTACCAGGCGAGTTGACTGACAACATGTTCTCATTTGCAGCCACGACCTGTGGAGAAGGGGGGGGATGAATGAGCCAATTGAAAGCTGAGAAGTTGCCACGAGAGCCAGATTAGTAATTTGTACCGGATGCCAGGGTTAATGTCCCATCGTAAAGACAGCACCCAATAGGCTCTATGCAGAGCTCCACTACTTCCTGAACTTAAGGCAGCTCCTTTGTTTCCTGTCTTACATTATTGGACAAACTGATTAATCCACGTCTGTCACAATGGTCAAACACAAGTGGATTAATTAGTTTGTCCAATAATGTAAAACAGGAAACAAATGAGCTGCCTTGAGTTCAGGAAGTAGTGGAGCTGTGCATATAGACCATGCAGGGCAGATGTCCCCTTCACTGGGAATGATATTTACACCAGAGGGAAGAGTGGCCCTCCAACACCACTTCCAGCAGCATTGGTCTCCCATCCAGGGACTAACCAGGCACAACCCTGCTTAGCTTTAGAAGCAAATTAGCAGGATACATAATCATATGCTGCTGGCAATGTGACCTCTCACCTTTCAGAGAGACAATCAGGTGTACAGTCATGGTCAAACGTTTTAAGAATGGAACAAATACCAATATTCACAAAGTCCGCTGCCTCATTGTTGACGATGGCCATTTGCACATCCTCCAGAATGTCATGAAGATTGATCAGATTAAATGCCATGAAAATTAACTTAATCCAAAAAAAACATTTCCACTGCGTTTCAGCCCTACCACAAAAGGACCAGCTGCCATCATGTCAGAGTGATTGTCTTGTTAACACAGGTGAGAGTGTTGACGAGGACACTCTAATGCTGATATTACTACTAGTAAGATTGCACCTAAATCATCATTTTATCGGACCATCAAGAACTTCAAGGAAAGAGTTTAAATTGTTGTGAAGAAGGTGTCAGTGCACCCAAGAAAGTCCAGCAACCGCCAGGATTGTCTCCTAAAGTTGATTCAGCTGCAGGATCAGGGCACCACCAGTGCAAAGCTTGCTCAGGAATGGCAGCAGGCAGGTGAGTGCATCTGTATGCACAGGGAGGCTAAGAGTTTTGGTGGAAGGCCTGGTGTCAAGACACCACTTCTCTCCAGGAAAGACATCAGGGACAGACTGATATTCTGCAAAAGGTTCAGGGATTGAACTGCTGAGGACTGTGGTAAAGTTATTTTCTCTGATGAATCCCCTTTTCCGATTGTTTGGGCCATCCGGAAAACACCTTGTCCAGAGAAGACAAGGTGAGCGCTACCATCATCCTGAGATCATTCATGTTTGGGGTTGCTTCTCAGACAAGGGAGTGGGCTCACTCACAATTTTGCCTTTAGAACACAACCATGTATAAAGAATGGTACCTACACATCCTCTGAGAGTAAATTCTCCCAACCATCCAAGAACAGTTTGGTGACAACCAATGCCGTTTTCAGCATGATGGAGCACCTCGCCTTAAGGCAAAAGTGATAGCTAAGTGGCTCGGGGATCAAAATATCAACATTTTGGGTCCATAGCAACTACCCAGACCTTAATCCCATTGAGAACCCTCCTCAAGAGGTGGGTGGACAAACAAAAACACACAACTTCTGACAAACTCCAATCATTGATCATGCAAGAACGGGCTGCCATCAGTCAGGATTTGGCCCAGATGTTATTTGATAGCATACCAGGGTGGAGTGCAGAGGTCTTAAAAAAGAAAGGTCAACACTGCAAATATTCACTCTTTGAATAAACTCCATGTATTTGTCAATAAAAGCCTTTTGACACTTATGGAATGCTTGTAAATATACTTCAGTTAACCTGAGTAAATACTGACAAAAAGATCTAAGAACACTGAACCAGCAAACTTTGTGGAGACCAAAACTTGTAACATTCTTAGAACTTTTGACCACAACGATAGATATGAGAAACGAGAGAGCGACTATAGATATTAGAAACGAGAGCGACTATACAGGTCCTTCTCAAAAGATTTGCATATTGTGATGAAGTTCATTATTTTCCATGTTGTAATGATAAAAATTAAAGTTTCATATATTTTAGATTCATTGCACACCAACTGAAATATTTCAGATCATTTATTGTTTTAATACTGATGATTTTGGCATACAGCTCATGAAAACCCAAAATTCCTATCTCAAAGAATAAGCATATCATAAAAAAGTGTCTCTAAACAAGCTATTAACCTAATCATCTGAATCAACTAATTAACTCTAAACACCTGCAAAAGATTCCTGAGGCTTTTAAAAACTCCCAGCCTGTTTCATTACTCAAAACCACAATCATGGGTAAGACTGCCGACCTGACTGCTGTCCAGAAGGCCATTATTGATACCCTCAAGCAAGAGGGTAAGACACAGTAAGAAATTTCTGAACAAATAGGCTGTTCCCAGAGGGCTGTATCAAGGCACCTCAGTGGGAAGTCTGTGGGAAGGAAAAAGTGTGGCAAAAAACGCTGCACAACGACAAGAGGTGACCGGACCCTGAGGAAGATTGTGGAGAAGGACCGATTCCAGACCTTGGATGACCTGCGGAAGCAGTGGACTGAGTCTGGTGTACAAACATCCAGAGCCACCGTGCACAGGCGTGTGCAGGAAATGGGCTACAGGTGCCGCATTCCCCAGGTCAAGCCACTTTTGAACCAGAAACAGCGG
>JACXGM010035994.1:0-11519 GCA_016801145.1 Umbra pygmaea
AGATAGCATTGACTTTGAATGAAGTCGGTTCAATCTAAAAAAGTAGCTTACATGTAGTAAGCTACTTTTGCCATTTTTTTGTAGCTTAGCTTGCTACATTTTCCTAAGGGGAGCTTCAGTGTAGTGAAGCTTCTTTTGGTGTAGAATAACTAGTAGCTTAGCTCACTACATTTTACAAGTAGCTTGCCCAACACTGGATATTGGAGAGAAATATTCAGCTGTCAGCTTAAATTTACAGAAGTGGACGAAAGTAATGGTTCCCCTCAAGTTATGTTGTAGTAAAACAAAGATAGTAGTAAAATAGTAAAACAAATTAAACTGGTTTGGACAAAAATATTGTCTGTATTTCGTTGCACAGCCTTTGAATACAATCATTGCCATCGAATGCTGTCTGTAGCTCTGAATGAGATTTCTACACTTCGGCTAGCTCACAGGTGTCAAACCGGTTCCACGGAGGGCCGAGTTTATGCAGGTTTTTGCTCTTACCTTGTACCTGACTGATTGAATAGGTTACTAATTGGTTAAGATCTCTCCTCACCTGGCAGTCTAGTTCCTAATTGGGCTCTAATTGAAAAGAAAGACCAAAAACCAGCATACACTCGGCCCTCCGTGGAACCGGTTTGACACCCCTGGGCTAGCTCTTCTTCTTCTTCCCCTCCAGTTCTCTCAGGTTTGATGAGTGACTTTTCTTAACTGCAAGTTTTCGCTACGTCCACAAATGGGATTTAGATTAGGACTCATAAAAGTCACTTCAGAATGGTTAAATATTTTCTTGGGTGATTTTTAAAATATGTTTCGGGTCATTATCCTTCTGGATGATCCATAACCTGTGACTGAGACACAGCTTTCTGACACTGAGCTGTACGTTTTGCTCCAAAATGCCATGATAGTATTCTGATTTCATTATTCCCTGCACAGATTCAAGATCCCCAGTACCAGAGGCAGCAAAGCAACCCCAAAACATCCCTGACCTCCATGTTTCACAGTGGGGATGGTGTTCTTTACTTTAAAAGCATCATTTTTTTTGCTGTCTGTAGCGGTGGGATATTCTTTTGCACGTTGAGCTTGAACTTCGGCTTGGATCTGTTGAGGATCTCTTTCTGTGCCCAGAAATATTAGCTACAGTCCTATGGGTCATAACTGTCTTAACAATATTGGCAGCAGTGCTCACAGGAACATGAAGCTCTTTAGAGATGGTCTTGTAGCCTTTACATTAACCATGCTTGGCTATAACCTTTTTTCTAAACTCTTTCACTTTTTCATGTTCAGTGTAAAACACGGTAACTTTCCTAATTTATTCTAATCTCTAATCAAATTGTTCAGGCTATTTTAGAATGTCTTTATAGAATAAATACATTTGTTATTTTCACTCTACTGCAAACAAATCATGCCATATATGGATGACACAATATCTCTTCATTTCCACACATTTCAGGGTGAATGACTCATAATAAGAATACAATGCAAGAATGTCAGTGTTTCCTACAGGATTAACTAATTTACAGAACTGCTCAGTGTGTGCTACAGAGTTAATGTACAGACAGTGCTGTAATTTTGTTCTGTGCATCTGTACTTTACCTCACTACATTTTATTACAAAAATTGTTACTTTAATTCCTTAACATTTTCCAAAACACATTTGTTACTCGCTACAACATTACAAAAATTACTCATATTGGAGGAAATGCGCAAACAAATGGTTCACTATATATCTCTGTGAATTAATTATCCAATTGCTTTAGCCATGCATTTTATTTTGTAATATTCTAAAAACAGACAATTTTTTCAGACTAGTTATGCTCTCTTGCCTGGACGAGTGCAGGATGGACTGCGAGCAGCGCACATCAAACCTAGTTTGCATGGCATCCTGAAATGTGTATGATGTGAACTCTAAATGCACACTTGTACTTCTACCAAAAAATAACAACCATAATAGATCAGGAACCCGCAAATTAATGTGAGATGCCTCAGACGCCACAAACAGAAAGCTTTTTAAATGGCTCTGTCGCCAGCTGCGCACAGCTCAGCGGGTCACATTCCAATTCTTTGCTCACTGATTTCCTCTCACAGCAAATGAAACGAAGCAGCGCTTTCTTAGTGTTTGGACACTTAAAATATATCTTCACATGGAGATTGTTTTTCCCTTTGCGGCACTGCTGTAAAGCGCTCTAGGAAAATCTGTACATTCAACATTACAAGCAACATCATTTGAAGAAAAGCTTGTTCGGAATTGTAAAAACTGGATGTCAGGACATTTCTCTGACGTCCCCAGGGAAAACATACCCTTCAAGTCTTTGTAACTCCTCCTTCCCTTCAGACCCAATTATGTCCTATCAGCGATATTGATAAAAATAGAAGATGAAACGAAAGACTTTTAATAGATGGACCACAAACCAAATCCAGCCTCTGACTACATGCTTCCTCCCTCCCTCCCTCGTCTGTCTCCTCTCTCTCCAGCCCCTCCTCGTCTCCTCTATAATGACAGCTCATCACCATAGTGAACCAGTTCAACACTCCATTACAGATATCTGGTCAATGTAGTTTTACACTCAGGGTCCCTCTAGCCAGTATCTCTCCCATACTCATAACTAACTTTCTCTTTCCTTTCCTTTCCTTCTCTCCTTTCCTTTCCTCCTTTTCTCCTTTTCTCCTTTCCTCCCTCCCATTCCACCCTCTCTCCATCTCTCTCTAACTCGCTCCTCCACCTCTCCGTCACTAATACTCTAGATTCGTTATGAGGATGTTAATGACCTGATAATGGATAGAGGTTATTAAACGAGTGTGGCGGTAATGACGCTCTTTTCATTTGGCTAGTGTGGGCGGGAAATCAGTGTGTGTGTGTGTGTGTGTGTGTCTGGCCAAGGAGTAAAATCGTCGCCGTCATAGATTAATAGGCAAAATTATCATTCAATTTCAGGAATCTCATACGCAATTCATAGAACAAGAGGAGATTAAGGAGCGAGCGCGGCGACAAAAGCATTTTAATAATGATCTTCATCGGACCGGCTGACAATTTGGTACAGTAATCGGCTTATTATGTGACGGCTAGTTAAGCATACATTCGATGTGTGTGTGTGCGTGCGTAGGTCAGAGAGTGTTCATTAGCCCTACTGCACAGATGGAGCAAAAGAGCAAGATTGCCCCCTAGAGGATGACATGACAAACTGCAGGCCAGATGTCTGACAACATAACTGGACCTGATACAGTCTTACGTGGACAAATCTTGGGTAACACACAGAACGCTAGGTTTTTTTGCACATTCGGAAGTAGAGAAACACATTCCGGTGAGTGTTCTCTTCAAACAAACAATTTTTGCCACCAATCACGAGTTCAGCATTTACAAACTCCCTTTTCAGCCCCTCCCCCGTGCTCAAGATTTCACACAAAGTTGTCCAGACGTCTATACTGTAGCCAATCAAAGACTGAAAGACTGCAGAAGTAGCCGTCTGGCTTGCGAGACTAGGACTAATATGAGGGTTAGATGAGCACTCACAGCTTGTAGTCAGAATGCCTGTGTGTGTGTGTGTGTGTGTGTGTGTGTGTGTGTGTATACACTCACCAGCCATCATGGCCACCAGGCTAGCCTTATAGACATTAGTGTAGGTCCCCAGCTCTCCAATGGCCAGAATCGACTTCATGTGGGCGTCACCACACGCATCTCTGAACTGACGGATCTCATCATACATGGCTGGATGGGGGGGATAGGTTTTACATAGTCTGAGACAACTGTATAAATGGACTTACATAAACATACACAGTATGGCCAAATGCATTTTGACACCCCTACTAATGGTGGAGGGATAATGGTCTGAGCTGTTTTCTCAGGATTTGGGACCTCTTATGCCACATTTACACACCGATAGATTCCCGGATTCTGAAAATGTAGCTGAAATCAATCGCAGTGTTTAGTTTAACAAAGACATTTAACACAATTAAATGCTTCTAACTTAATGTCAACAGTTTGGGCAAGGCACTTTCCTGTTCCAGCACGACTGTGGCCCTGTGCACAAAGTGAGGTCCATAGACATGATTTGACAAGTTTAATGTGGAGGAACTCAAGTGGCCTGCACAGAGGCCTGACCTTAACCACCAATGGACACCTTTGGGGTGAATTGGAACGATGTTTACAAGCCAGATCTTTTCAACCAACATTAGTGCATGCCCTCATAAATGCTATTTTTGCTGAATGGGCACAAATTCCCTAAGACTCCAATCTTTTTGAAAGCCTTCCCAGAAGTGTAGCAGCTGTTATAGTAGCAAAGCGGGGGCCAACTCCATATTAATGCCCATGGTTTTGAAGTGGGATGTCCAACAATCTCTCATGGGTGTGATGGACAGGTGTCCACACTGTTTTTATGGCCAAAAATATCTAAACCAAGACACTGAGACTGGTCTGTCTGTCTCACTCTACATCTAATAATAATAATTAAAAAAAAATATTTATAACAAACTTTATATTAACAAAATCTCAAAGTACTACAGATTTAAAAACAAATGGACAAAAAAAGATCCTCTGTAGTTTAAGGGGGAATGTAAAGCAGCCTTTAGTAAAAATGCAGGTATAAAACAAATCTTGCATTATGAAAACACATTGCTAATTTTGACAGCCTAATCACAGTGGTTGAATATGTGCATGTGTGTGTGGCATAAATGGCAATTTCAGGAACCACATTTTCAACTTAAGGGGGCATCCCTTGGAGAAACTTAAGTTTAAAATGCCTTGCTCAAGAACACAATGACCTTCGGCCTGGAATTGATCCAGCAACCTTCCCATTACAAGTCTGACTCTAACCACTGAGCCACCTGTAAAATGCCACCCTAAAATGACTCCCTAACTGAGCCACCTGACACCCTAAAATGACTCCCTAACTGAGCCACCTGACATCCTAAAATAATAATAATAAAATAATGTGGATTCTCAAGTTATTTGTAATATTTCACCTGTCAAACGACTTATTCATCATTCACACACATTTAATATAACAAATATCTATTCTACCTTGCCATTGGCCAGTAAGGGCCAGGGTTCTGTTGATGACGATGTCAATCTCCATGGCGCCGTCCTCCACAGCTAAACGCACCTCCTCCAGCCGGGTCTTTAGAGGGGTTTGGCCAGCAGGGAAACCTGTGGCCACTAACCACAGCATCACACCACAAAGACACTTACTGACGACAGCATCACAACTAGGGCTGGGCGATAAAACAATATCAAATCAACATAGATATTAGTTATTTTGAGGGTACAGCAAATGTACACTGTTATACAAGCTGTACACTCACTACTTTACATTGTACCAAAGTGTAATTTCTTCAGTGTTGCCACGTGAAAAGTTCTAATCAAATATTTACAAAAACGTGAGGGGATCTCTCCAGAGATTTTCAAATGGGTTCAAGTCTGGGCTCAAGGACATTCAGAGAGTTGTCCTGTAGCCACTTCTTTGTTATCTTGGCTGTGTGCTTTGGGTCATTATCTGGTTGGAAGATGACTATTCGCCCCAGTCTGAGGTCCAGGGCGCTCTGGAGCAGGTTCTCAGCAATGATGTCTGCATTCATCTTTCTCTATCATGACTCATCTCCCAGTTCCTGCTGCTGAAAAACATGCCCACAGCATGATGCTGCCACCACCATGCTTCACTGTAGGGATGGTATTGGCCAGGTGATGAGCGGCACCTGATATCATCCAGACTAGGGCTGCTCGATTATGGAAAAAAATCATAATCACGATTATTATTTAAATCGATTACTAATTGATTTTTTGGAAATTTGCATTTGTTGATTTTGAAAAACAGTGAAAATATACTGACGTCAGGAGCGGCTGCATTTTTTTACTTTGTTGAGGGTGACCAGCACACATAGTTCGTTTGAATGTTTGGATTTGATTAGACAGCAATGTCTTTCAATGATATTTGCAAATAAGTTATTTATATTCATTATATTAAATAAATTAACACGTCTAAACATATCTTATTTTCTATTTTGCCTGCAGGTTTTTCATGTGCGCACGATCACTGTGCTTAAATAAGTCTGCTGTAGAATCGCAAACAGCAGTTCAAACTACTGGATATAAGTAACACGAAGCATGGCTCTTCAGTCGGTAGAATAATTGTTCAAATGTAATACATGGCTCTACACTACACCTGTACTAATGAAACCAAGAATGAGAACGTGATTAACTGCTCAATTTAATTGCTTCGGTACTGATATGCGCAATCTAATACAAAAGAAAAATGTTTCAGTAAACAACGCTGCAAGGACACAAATAAAATAACCTAAACAAGACTCAAATAGACAAAACTGATTAGCTAACTAACAAACAAAGTACATGCATTGCTGTAAGGTAAACTCATGGAGCTGCTGCAATCACCTTGCTGTAATATATTAAATACTGTAGACCATAGATCAATACTCTGCCTTTGTCGCCACTTCTGCACAGCATTACTCATAAAGCACGCAGAGCAACTCTGGTAAAGTGGTGGTGAGATGGCAAATTATAACGCTTGTCCAAAGTATGCAACAACATTCTATAGAGCGGTCGTTCTCAACTGTGCTAATGGGGCACACATCTTTGGCTAAAAGTATGCAACGGCATGTTTTATTTTTTTTGTGCCTGCGCACACGATGGATTTGGAGTCATACTGTAAAATGCGTCATTATTAGACGACTGAGTGAGTTTCGCTTTCGGTTTCAGGAGGGACAAAATTGCGCTAGTGAGTGTAATTCAAACACAAGCCAAAAAGAAGAGTTCTTAGAAAATGCTATGTACAAAATAATCGTTTTTTTTCTCGATTACACTGTTTTGGTGATCGTTAGGAGCTGAAATTGAAATCGCGATCAAAATCTGATTAATTGCACAGCCCTAATCCAGACACGATGCTTTCTATTCAGGCCATAGAGCTTTTGTTTCATCAAACCAGAGAATTGTGTTTCTCATGGTCTGAGAGTCCTTCAGGTGGCTTTTGGCAAACTCCAGGTGGGCTCTCATGTGCCTTTTACTGAGAAGTGGCTTCCGTCTGGCCACTATACCATACTTACTGAAGAGAACCACACCACCCCAAAAAATGTATATAACTCGCTGGATGGGTTGTTAGCCATCTCTGACATTTTGTAATCACCTCAAATCCTGGGGAGGTAATCTCTACCATAAGAAATCGTCATAAACCTACAGTTAAATTAGATTTTTCTAGATATGTTACGCATGATAATCTTATACCTATCAACATATTTCTCAATGTAAGCATGTGTAATCTGCCTAGTCTGCCTTCCTTGCAAACACTGTATTTATTTTTTTGCAACATCAGAGGCTTTTTTTTCCAGACACACAATTCAGGACATTCAAAAATACTACTGCGTTTTTATTGATACAAAGCTTAATGCTAATCGGTGAAGTATCCCTTTAACAGGTAGAACACAGTGTGTTTCCACTGATAGAGTTAAATCAGGTTGCCATAGTGAAAGGGATTCCACAGGGATCAATTCTAGGTCCGGTTCTCTTCATTTATATTAATAATATCAGTTCAGCTTTAAATAAAAGTGTTAACTTCACCTCTATGCAGATGATACTGTTGTTTATTCTATTGCCCCTACAGCTGACCAGGCCCTTTCTGAGCTCTAATCAGTCTTTATATCCATACAGAATGCTTTTGTCAAATTGAAACTTACTTAATGCAGGCAAAACCAAGTGTGTGCTTTATTCAAATGCACAACAGAAAACATGTGATGATATCTCTATTTGCACATGAGATAGCCCCCCCGCCAATTGAGAACGTTCATGTTAATAAATATCTGGATTGATGATAGGCTCTCTTAAAATGCATGTTGATGAGTTGGTTTAAAAACTAAGAGTTAAAATGGGTTTCTTTTATTGAAACAAGTCTTGTTTGACACTAATCAATAGAAAACGAATTACTGAATCTACCTTTTTGCCTGTTATTGATTATGGAGACACCATCTATACACTTGCCTCTGCCTCTGTGTTGAAACCAGATTCAGTAACCATCATTGTATACTTGATCAGAAAGTAAAGTTTTTTTAAATCTTGCAGAATGATCCATTTTGCACTTTTTGTTTATGAAGCTCTTTTGCACAAACTACCACCTTTAACCTTATCAATTAGATATTTATTAATTGTTAGATGGACTGGCTACCACTACAGATGCCTAAGATCTCCGCTGAACTGGGTAGATCTGCTTTTAGTTCCTTTGCCCCTCACTTATGGAATGAATAACAATGTACTTTTAAATTAGAGGAACTGTTGCCATTAGAACATTTTAGACATTTACTTGAAAATTTAATTACAGACTGTGTTTAATGTGATTGTTGCTTTTAATTACCCTGGAAATCCAGAGTTCTCGCGAGAGCACAATTTGAATTTGCTCAGCAAGTTACTCTGGCACCGAGTAATTCTGCTCATTAACTATGCCCTTGTATCCGAGCTGCACCAATCACGGTGTATCTGATATAGGCGTGCCAGAGGTGTGTTAAACCTCTGGCACGCCTATATGCAGCTCAATCACCGTGATTGAGCTGCACCAATCACGGTGTATCTGATATAGGCGTGCCAGAGGTGTGTTAAACAGATGACGACACGACAGCGCTGCGACCTCGAAGTCATTAGTAAACATTGTTAGATCGCTATGGCTTAACACCAGTTGTTTGGCCACTACAATGAACGAGTTAGACTTGGCTTTTCACTAAAAGAGGAACAGAAGACGGCGCTCGAATCGTTCCTTTTTTTTAATAAAATGACGTTTTTGCTGTTTTGCGACCTGATACGGCAAGAGTTTTATCTACCAGTTAGCTCCGCCATAGGGGCTTAGCGAAAAACCACTGGTGATTGGTCATAGTGTTATCCAATTGCGTACCTTAAGATTTTCAAATGCATGCTTGGTGCCGCCTCTCGAGTTGGGTCATTTTCATTACTCGATGCCAGACCCATATCTCCTCCGGATTTGGGTCTGGATTTTTCCAGGCTAGCTTTTAATTGCTTTGCTTGTTTGTTGTTGTGTATTTTGTGACCCACACAGGTCATAAATATATGAAACAAATGTTTTCAAATAACATCACAGTAATATGAACAACACTAAGTCCAGACTTCCAAACGGAGCTTATCAAAGTCCACACTCCTATAGTTTGGTATTCTGGTGTTTACCTGAGGCTACTGGCAGGCTGGAGTTGGCTGCTTTCAGGAACTTGACAGCATCAGCCACACGTGATGGGTAAACACATACTGCTGCTGTGGTCACACCTGCAAATCCAGAACATCATCTGATTCAGGTCCACACATGCAGACGACTGGGACAGCAGAAGAACTCTTTCTCCAACAGATTTATCTAAGCCTCATAAAGTAGTTATTTGTCTTGCCTGATCAAAACTGTTGCAGATTAAAAAGTGCGAAGACAGAAGCTCTGGCCAGAGAGGAACATGTTAGGAGATTGGTAAGATGGTCAGCCTGGCAATGCTGGCACATGAATAATAAGTGTACGTCGCCCTCTAGTGGACTCAAATATTAAAGGCTGAAAAGGCAGCTTTGGATGAAAGCATCATTGTTCCAATCAGTGTGATTTTTACACAGTCCTAACTGGTGCAACTCCTGATTGTGTAAGACGGCCAATCAGGAGACTGTCCCAAACATTCTAGAACAGAGTATTAATAATAACACACACACACACTAAAACACACACACACACACTGTCTCAATCGCCCAGTCCACAGTAATATTGACCAGAGTTGGATTTCAAAGACTCACTATTCCAGCAACCTTGATGATGGCAAAATAAATCTGGGCCTTCTTAGAAAGAATAACTCTGCCCAACTAATCACGAAGCAGACAAGCAGTAACTTCACGAATCAAAAAACTAGTTTGCAGGCTAACCTTAAGGTGGTTTATGGTAAGGCAAAATTAACTCGTAAAAAATACCCTCTGATTTCTCCACCTTGCTAGCAACACAATGGTATGTACACGGATTATCGATGTATGCAGAGGCTACATCCTTTCTATACCAAGAGCCCGGCATGACAACCAGACCCTAGTAACTGTTGCCTAGGGTGGGGCCTCCCAGACAACCAGGCCAGAAGCGCACCTTTGTCGTGCATTTCCATGCTCTGCAGCAGATCAGAGCGGATGGGGCGACCGGCCTTCATACACAGCCTGTGGACGTTACCGGGCGTGTCGTCACCAGCAAGGGTTGTCAGGTCAATGCAGGTCACCGCACGCAGCAACCATGCCGCCTGAAAACAGACGGCATCATGGGAAATGTAATCATCAAGACAGCTGGGCACTAAGCCTGGGTTATAGCTGTTATATATACATTTATTAGGATAAAAAATTGTGCTAATGTAATGTTTCTTTATGGGATGGTTTACATAGTGTTACCAGAGAGTGAAATCAAAATCAACATCTAGAACAACCTTCTAATTTTCTGCCTGTGTGGAAGCTAGACTTACACGGTTTGGAGGAAACCTTTTTAATTTACCTGCCACTGTTTCCTGATGCCCCCTAGCCCTACCTGCCACTGTTTCTTGATACCCCCATAGTCTTACCTACAATTGTTTCCTGATACCCCGTAGCCCTACCTGCCACTGTTTCTTGTTCTTGTTGCGTCCCTGGACTTGCTGGGCCCTCTTCAGGACCGCCTGTGTGTTCACCCGCACCTTGGACACCCACTCCAAATCTGACAGAAACACAAATTTACATCAACATGGATTTATAGTGAAGGAAGAAGCGGGGCTACATCTTCAGGCTGATTTCCTTGAGATCCCAGTCAGACAGACAGTAGGACTGCTGATAGTCATGTGTGACCCTGGTTTAAGTGACGCCCGAGTGCTATATATTAGACAAGATTCCACGAGAGAAACGACTATCAAGTTAATCACTAGCCCAGAAAACAGACCCTAAATTTAAATTGTCGCTGTTACCTTAAATATGAAGGTAGATGTGAAACTAAGGGTGAATCCCATTTCTCTGTCTTACCCCTTCCCCCTTCCCCTTGTCTTACCCCTAGCCCTTACCCCTCGAAACCGAGTGGTAAGGGATAGGGTTGAAAACATACCCCTATGAAATGAGACACCACTTGGTTACAGTTATGTTATCATACATCGTCGCTAGCTGGCTGATACATCTCCAGAGGAGACAAGTGTTGCTCACAAACTTAAAGATATCAAACGAAATCCGGTGCAAATGTAGTTTAGTTAAAACTGTAGACATGCTTGGTGTCCCATTCAAGGCTAGTCATTGAAATGCGGGAATGTTGTTCACATCAGCAATGTAACGAAACTAGCGATTTTTTTAAAAGTTTCAATTAAGAACATGGTTGCAAATATAAATCCACAGGACTGTGTAGAGCACAAAACAAGTCTGTCGTAATTTTTAAGTCTATTATTTAAGCCGAAAATACATTTATTAGACTCTCTTGATGAGCTGGCTAGCATTGTTGCCGGTTGCGCAGTGTATTCTGGGTACCCCTTAGTTTCAAGTAAGCTCTCGAAAATGCTTAGTTTTAAGGGGTATGCACCCCTTCCCCT
>JACXGM010035995.1:0-11519 GCA_016801145.1 Umbra pygmaea
ACTGCCACAAGTTGTTCTTCTTGTAATGAAGATCTCATCGAGGAAAAACACGCTGTATTTTTATATTTTCATTGGATTTATTTATAAAAAGTTAAACAACTAATTAATTTTAATATAAAAAATTAATGATTAATCGATAGTCAATCGTTAATTCTCCCGACGATCGACGAAGAAAGTTTCATCGAATGCCCATCCCTACCTTGCACATTGTGCCTTATCTTGGCTAGGTCGCCATTGCAAATTAGAACTTGTTCCGAATCGATTAACCTGGTTAAATAAAGGTGAAATAATTTTTTAATAATGGATGATGGAGTTCACTGTGCTGAATTTCGACCTTCAATGCTGCAGATATTTTTTGTACCCTTCTCCAGAACTGTGCCTCAATACAACCCTGTCTCTGAGGTCTACAGACAATTCCTTGGACTTCATGGCTTGGTTTGTTCTCTGACATGCACTGTTAACTGTGGGACCTTATATAGACAGGTGTGTGCTTTCCAAATCATGTCCAATCAACTGATTTAACACAGGTGGACTCCAAACATGGTTGTGGATAGATCTCAAGAATTATCAGTGGAAACAGGATGCACCTGAGCTCAATTTTGAGTGTCATGGCATAGGCTGTGAATACTTATATATATGTGCTTTTTTGTTTTTTATTTAATAAATTTGCTAAGATTTAAAACACACTTCTTTCATATTGTCATTATGGGGTATTGTTTGTAGAATTTTGAGGGAAATAATTAATTTAATCGGAATAAGGGTTAAGTTAAGCGCTCTGAATACTTTCCGGAAGCACTGTATGAGAGAATTTGAACGGACAGGTTAGGCAGCTCTTCCATGATCAGAAAAACACAATTTGAGGAAATATTTGGGAAGAATGGTGTCCATCCCTCCACTAGAGTTCCAGAGACACATATAATCCTTGCCGAGGTGCATAGATGCCTTTTTGGTGGCTTGTGGTTGGCCAAACACGTTTATGAGATATTTTATTTTGTTTTTCCTTTTATTTGGTGCACGTTTGTACTGTATGTCTGACTGTCTATTTGGCGAGGTGGTTGGGAATTCACTGTGTTCATAGTTCTCCTAGCCTGGGTGCAATCAGGCCGCCAATTTACTGGGCTTCATTAACATTCAACACACACGTCTACAGCAAACGTGGAGTTATAAAATGGCTAACAATGTTCGCTAGCTTGCTGACAAAAGGGAGCTAAGTACTATACTACAGGCTGCTGTTTTATTAGAGCAGATACTGTGTCCAAAATTATTACTATTTTACAGCAGTTTCCCAAAATTGGATGCATCATAAATATCCCATTTCAACTACAGTTATAGCACTTTTACTGCAGTTTTTAAATGCCCATCTTTATTTGGAAGGCTTCAGCAGAAAGCTGCAGATGTATTAGGTGATTGTGTTATTAACATATTTCCCCTTTGACACAGTTTGAAGAAGGCTTTCTGAACACAATTTGGAAACAGGGAATATTTACATTGAGGTGTAGGTATAAACAAATTCCATTAGCTAAAAACCATAATTGGAATACAAAATTGCTTTAATTAAGAAGTCTAGGCCTTTAAACATCTTAGAAGAAACTGGTTCATGGACCACAGGTTTGTTTTCAATTGACCTTATGTGTACTGCAACGTAGCAGTCTCTGTGTACCCCTAAGCTCCACATACCCTTCATTGAAATGCTTCCTACTCTTTCAGAACAAGCCAAACCCTGCTCATCTCAACAATGTGCTGGAAACTTCACTTGCATCCAGACTGATCGAGGCGGTTATCTCTGCATCTGCCCTCCTGGTTACACAGGAGAGGGCTGCCGTCGGAAGAAGGGACCATGTCTAACAAACGAGTATGTAAACGTTATATGATTTGCATTCAATTCTCGTGGCCTTGAAAAGTCACATTATAATTTTCAGGCATCGCAGACAGAAGACGGGCAGCGACAACCCCTCAGAGTCTTGTGCCTCTCTAGGTACAGTATCCTCCTAGGTTCGAACCTATTTTTCTAGCTCTGGTAAATCCTTGCACTGAGCACCATTTCTTGTTGTAACTTGCTCTTTGTTGTAAAACTGCTGATGTAAAAACAATATTTTGTGGAAATAAGGATTTTTTTATTAACCTTTTATGTAAAGCTTTTTCAGTTCCAGAATACAGTATATTAAATCCATTACTGCCCTTCACATCCACAAAGGGATTTCTCTGAGGATGTTTCTGCTTGATAGCCGTAGCTTCACTGACTCACACTATGATTGCTGTTCATCAGACTGACCTGTCATGGACTTTGAAAAGACCTTGAACTGAAATTCAATACGGCTTTGTATGTGGGTATTTCCACCTTCACTCTACAAGCAGTCATTTCAGTTTTATTTAAATCTTTCTATTGAAATTGGTTTGCAATGATTTTCTTTTGGGAAGATAATGGAGGAGCTTAGTTATGCTTTGAAAGTTAGTCAAAATCAAAATGTTGAACTAAGCTGAATTTAAGAAAGTACTTTTACTTTGTAAATTTTTCAACTCTTCTGCTCTGTCCTTTAGCTCTCCCTGCCAAAATGGTGGCACCTGTAATGACGCAAACGGCCTGGCAGCCTACCCATCCTGCACCTGTCCAGCGGGATTTGCCGGAGACTTCTGCGAGATAGACATTGAGAGCTGTGATCCCAACCCCTGCGCCAATGGAGGGAATTGCACTGACCAAGGCGCCACATTCACCTGCACCTGCCCTGCTGGCTTCGAAGGCCTCACCTGTAACATCACCGATGGGGACGCCATCTCCCCTTGCGGCAGCGCCCCCTGTGGAAACGGAGGCACCTGCGTGCGGGGGAACCAGACGAGTGAGGCCGGGACATACCATTGTCTGTGTCTTCCGGGGTTCAGCTTCGCTGGGCATGGATGTACACCCAACCAGCCACCACACAAACCCAAAACCAAACTGAAGACAGCCAAACTGTCCAGCAGGGGACTTTCCCCACAACACTACATGCTACCTGCCCACTCCTTCCACAAACTACTAAGCCCCCCTGAGAGGGACAAAATCACCCTGAAGGAGACATCCCACACTCCCTCTGCTGCTGGCCTGATCACGCGCAGTCAGGTCATCTGTTTCGGCATGCTGGGCTTGCTGACGTGCCTGGTTATCCTGGGAACCTTGGGTATTGTCTTCTTCAACCGCTGCGAGATGTGGATGGCCAACGCACGGTACAGCCAGCTGGTTCACCAGCAGAAAAGGCACCTGTTGAGAGCCGGTGAGGACGAAGGCGGTCTCTCGGTCAACGTCATCCTCCCTGAGAAGATCAAGCTAGCCAGCTTTGGGAAACACTACACGTCAATCTGATTCTGTAGTCTATTGAATGGACGTATGCAAAGTGAGCATGTACAGACATTAAGCAAACAAACTAGAATAAGAGTGGTTCCACTAATGCGTTTCTAATGAATGTAGAAATATTTCTAGATATTAAAGGAACTAGGAAATAAAGGTCCATGATAGTCAGCAGTGACAGGAAGCAGAAGAATATGCCTGGTTAATATCAGGACATTTAAAATGTGTTATTTTATCTATTTAAGATTTTAATTACCTCATACAGTATGAAGTATAAGAGACTGTTGGAAAAATCAACAGCATTTTCATTGAAAACATAATTTGAAATGTAATTAATGTTATTTGAAATTGTAAACAAAAACAGTGTTAAGAAAGCAATATGACAGTTAGAACACATGTTCGGTGTAAAATAAAATGTTTCTTTTCATAATTTTCCAAAGACAATCCAATTTAGCATTTAAAAATAATAATTAGCCAATAACTGCCATTAATAATATCAGCAATAATATTCTAAATACTATTATTGTCACTGTCAAAAAAATGATTAATATCACACAAAAACAGTGAGACACTGACCAAAGATTAGCTAGCATTAGCAATGCTGTGTGTGTAGTTTGGTTTGTAAGCTACTTACTACAGTGCATGCAGCAACTACTCTACCTGGGATCCACATATGAAAGGTAGCCGGCTTGCAGTATGATTAAAAAGCATTCCAAAATGTTTTATTTACTTTAAACCAACTTTTATAGCAACTGAAGTATGTTATACATAGCAAATAAAGAATATTTGACTATATTATCGGAAATCTAATACATGTGTAAAATCTTTAATATGATACCTATTTTTCAGGGAATACACAAAAAACAGCACAATGAAGGCTGGGGGAAATGCTATGTGGGCGACCGTACAACTCAGAAATTCTCCCAAATTGCATTCTCAGGAAACTATTTTGAAAACATGAATTAATTTATATGCCAGCATATTTCAAGTTTTTTTCTTGCAGCTGCACGTTTTACTATTAGCCTACAGTATAATTGTCCTTCTATTACGTTGCACCTTCACGTATCATTACGTAGATTCATGCGAGAACATTCTACACATTACATATTCATTCCATTATATTAAAATATTCACGGTTAAGGTAACGATGAGGTTACTAACAGTTAAGTTTAGGCATGACATTAGACGTTAACTCTTCCGCTGGAATGGAGAACAAAACACAGTGTGTCCATCTGGATTTGAACTCCCAAACATCTGGATCAGAGTCATCAATGTATACGCTGTGCCACCATCGCCGACTTCCCAAATGAAATTTACACTCTACTGTGCTTCGTTTGTTCATATTTCATGTCATTTGGTTTTTAAATCTAAGTATTTACAAATGTAACATTTCACGTAATTCCGTTTTACAAAATAGTTTCCTCCAAATGCAGTTCATGCTATCCTGGGCTGTCTGTGAGTGGAGGCAGGTGTGTTGGGAGGGGTGATGTTTGGTGGGAGGGATGTACTGTTGAGCGGGGGGGAGGTACTGTGCATTAAATAGTTTGTTCATATGATTGTCAACCTAATAAACAAGAAAACAGCACAATGGCTATTGTCTTTATTACATTTCAATCGAGCGACAGCTTCGAGTTCAGATCTTACCGGTGACCATGATTGATATTTCCTTTACTCTATCTAATTGTTTTATAGGTTACTGTTACGATATGAACTCCCTTTACCTGCTCAATTTGTTCTTAAGTATACTTCCCAAAACTTGTGAACTCAGAGTTACTCAGAAAAGTACTTTTACTCAAGTAAATGTCCACCTCTGACCATGTCTGGATGTTAGGGGAGGTGCAAATTGATACACCACTGGCCAGTGTAATTATATAGACATAATTTCCTGGACACGTCGTTCTGGTGTGACTTTTTGTGTGCAGGTCGGGGGCCTGTGATTTTCAAGTTGTTGGCGAATATGTAATGCTCCTGTTAGTGTTCTGTCTTCCTTGCTGAATGAGCAGTGCGATATGAACTGGACACTTGGGGAAGCACGTTGAGGGGTTGACGACGAGACAAGGCCGAAAGGGGAATTGGACATGAGATATTCGCTGGGGAGGAAAACAAGGTAAATGTAGGACGGATATAAAAATTTGCAATCAAAGCATGATGAGGTATAAATGATCCGTTTATGGACAAAATCTTAGACGTTGTTCTGTGTACACATGCTGGTACATAAATTCATATTATATCTCCAGATAAAACTATATTCAGCAATATGTCTTAATTTACTAATTGGAATTTACAGAGGTTGTCATTTTTTTATACAGAATACGAAGAACAAACATTATTGATTAAGTCACAATCAGATGAGGTTTTAAGGGTAGGAAGGAGGCAAGTGTGAGGATATCCATTTAGAAGGTATTGAATATTGAACACAAGCGAAAGGAAAACACTGAAACAAAATACTATAAAACAGAAAGTAAAGGTTGCCTGGAATATATGTCACAACACTAGATAGTGAATCACTACGGTATGTGTCTTCATAGCTAATGAATAGCTAAAGAATACTATAACACTTACACCAAACACAGGTAAACAATGACCAACAGGGCTTGATTTAACTGAGGGAGTTATATATATAACTCTGAACAAGTTGGGACAGTATGGAAAATGCAAAAAAACTAACAAAAAGAGTCATTTGAAAATTTAATTCACCCTATACTATATTGAAAACACATTACTAACACATTATTTGATGTTTTACTTTGTGAATGTAGTTTATTTTTGACAATATACAGTGCATCCGGAAAGTATTCACAACACTTCACCTGACTCCGATAACAACTTGGATGGACCTTTCCTCTTTGGCCCAGAGAACACAATGGCTGTAGTGTCCAAAAACATTTCAAATGTTGACTTTTGTCGGACCACAAAAGACAATTCCACTGTGCTATTGTCCATCTCAGATCAGAGCCCAGAGAAATTGGCAGCGCATATAGAGTGTTGATGTATGGCTTCTGCTTTTCATAGTAAAGTACAACAGCGAATGGTGTTTACAGACAAAGGTTTACCAAAGTATTTTTGAGCCAACATCAGGATATCATTACAGACTCATGATGGTTTTTAAGACAGTGACATCTGAGAGATCAGAGATCGCGCACATTCAGAACTGGTTTTCGCCTTGCTCTTTTTATGCACCAAGATTTGACCGGATTCCTTGACTCTTAATTATATTGTGCACTGAAGCTGAAATGCCCAAAATCCTATTGATTTGTCTGTGGGGAATGTCGTTCTCAAAGTGTTGGATTGTTCGTTGATGCAAAAAATATGGCTTTTTTTGGTGGCTCCTTATATACTATGATTACACGATTGCTTCACCTGTTTCACCTCACCTGTTTCTTAATTCAACTTGTCACATTGATATTAGTCCTAATTTGCCCATGTCCCAATTTTTTGGGAACACATTGCATGCATCAAGGTAAATATTTACCTTAAAAAAACTGTACAGCTGATTAGGAGACATGACAGACATAATGAAAACTCTGGTAAACATCTCTGGTCAGAATTACGATAGTCATTAGAATCCATGCAATATAAACAAAACAACTTCCAAATGTTGTCATGTCCTATGTAGTTATTTCATTTCTGTAAGATTAACAGAACTCAAGATTAAGATCAACAGAACTCAATGTAATAGAATTTCACAATAGAGTTTAAAATTCATTCTGCACACTGTTGATATGTATATACAAGATCAGTCTGGACTGAATCAGTCTGGACTGAATCAGTCTGGATAGAATCAGTCTGGACTGAATCAGTCTGGATAGAATCAGTCTGGATAGAATCAGTCTGGTTAGAATCAGTCTGGATAGAATCAATCTGGTTAGAATCAGTCTGGGTAGAATCAGTCTGGATAGAATCAGTCTGGGTTTAATCAGTCTGGATAGAATCAATCTGGATAGAATCAGTCTGGGTTTAATCAGTCTGGATAGAATCAATCTGGATAGAATCAGTCTGGATAGAATCAGTCTGGATAGAATCAATCTGGATAGAATCAGTCTGGATAGAATCAGTCTGGATACAATCAATCTGGATTGAATTAGTCTGGATTGAATCAGTCTGGATAGAATCAATCTGGATAGAATCAGTCTGGATAGAATCAGTCTGGATACAATCAATCTGGATTGAATTAGTCTGGATTGAATCAGTCTGGATAGAATCAATCTGGATAGAATCAGTCTGGATAGAATCAGTCTGGACTGAATCAGTCTGGATAGAATCAGTCTGGATAGAATCAGTCTGGGTTTAATCAGTCTGGATAGAATCAATCTGGATAGAATCAGTCTGGGTTTAATCAGTCTGGATAGAATCAATCTGGATAGAATCAGTCTGGATAGAATCAGTCTGGATACAATCAGTCTGGATTGAATTAGTCTGGACTGAATCAGTCTGGACTGAATCAGAATGCTGTTCTAATTTGTTTTGTCTAAGTTTGTAATTGGAAAGTGTGTATAGTTACAGTAACTTATCACATTACACACCTTATACATATAAAATACTATCCAAAAACAATTATTGAAATGTCAACAAGATTTGTCAATCTGTATTGAACATACCATTAATATAATAGATATTCATAATTTGACGGTGACCCTATGCTGAGTCAATGTTTTTGTTTTTGTCCAATCACAAATTATGTCAACAATGGAAACCTTGTGTTCTGAACACCATATTTCACCCTCGAAAGTCTTATATGTGTCATTACCGAATATATACAGTGCTAAGAAAATGTTTGTGAACCTGTTTGGAATTACCTGTATTTCTGCATTAATTGGTCCAAACATTTAATCTGATCTTGATATAAGTCACAATAATAGACAAACACAACTGCTTAAACTAATAACAGAAAAATAATTATGAGTATTCATTATGGAAGAGACTGTGTAAACATTCACAGTGCAAGGTGGAAAATCATTGTGATCCCTTGAATTTAATAACTGGTTGACCCTCCTTTGGCAGAAATAACCGCAACCAAATGTTTGCACAATGGTCAGGATGAATTTTGGACCATTCCTCCTTTCAAAACGGTTTCCGTTGAGCAATATTCTTCAGATGTATAGTGTGAATCACTCTCTTGAGGTTAGCTGACATTCTAGAATTCCTTTTAACCTCATTGAGAATTCTACACTGTGCTTTTGCAGTCATCTTTGAAGGAGAGTTGTGTTTTCTTCAGATGGCAACGAGAAGGGCAGTGTGATTTTTTTAGAGGGCATCTAAAGTGTTTTCCTTTTTTTAATCTATTTAAATTATTAACTCTCCCTGATTTGTTTATGGTAATATGAGCTGCATTCATAAGCATAGCATTCAGTTGGTTAAAATGTCATGTCTACTTTTTTACATTTGTTTATGTTGCACCACTTCCCTATAACCAAGATGTGTGCATATCATTAGACAGCCGACCTATGACAATAAAATAGTGACTTTTGATAACCTACATTAAGTTCAGTATAGCTAACTAGTAAAAATATCCCCATAGCTTCCCATTTGGAAGCAACTGCATATACAAATGTATATTAGCTTCTGATAAATTATATTGAGTGATGTGGAAAATAATTCATTTTTCTCATGTTTTTATATGAATTGATAGCTAGTCAGATGAGAAAGACAAGTGTGTTTTTGGAATGGTTCTAAAAAGACAATCAAATGTAGACCTACTTAATTTTTTTCATAATATTTAGGTGGGGAGTGTAACAATGCTGTGGTGTGAGACGGAGACAAGACAAACGTATCCTGAACGCAAACTGTTTAATACGGAAAACACACATATAGATCAAAAGGACCTTAGTGGGTCACAGTCAGCCGCGGTCGGTGGAGCTTAATTGGGGAGGACGGGCTCCTATTACGCTCGGGACCGGAGTGAATGGAATGGTGCGCAACGCACAAAATCCAGTGTGCAAAACAAAAAACACTGGGTTTTGTGCGTTGCGCACCATTCCATTCACTCCGGTCCCGAGCGTAATACGAGCCCGTCCTCCCCAATTAAGATCCACCGACCGCGGCTGGTCACAGTGTAGCACAGTATAATATCAAACTCACACTAAACAACACAGATGTACATACAACAATGAATCACAGCTCACAAAACAATTAAATAGACAGATGACGGGAAAAGTCATATAATAAAAATAGTGGGAATTCACACCTGACATAAAATGCACACAGGGGAGAAACCGAATCCTAGACCAGCTCCTCGGGGGCGTGGGGGGGGGCAACCATCAAAGACAAAGGGAGTGTCAGGTAAAGATATTTATTGCATTGAGGGGGGTCGGGCAGTTTTGTTTACCCAGAGTTTGACCAGACACAATGAATAGTGAACAGTCCCTTAGTTGTAATTCAAGGGGGCAAATTTGTGACTTTACACATCCATATTTGTTTCTAATTACATTCAATAAAAAACGATTTCAGTTTGTTTTAAAACAAGACTTGACATACTTGTTGATCTTTGGATGAAATTTATATCAAAATTAAAATGCAATAATTTCAAAAATAAATTAAGATACAGGGGTTTCTTTTAGTCAAAGAATAGTAGTGTGTGTTGAAACACATGCAGCTGCAGTACGTGTACGCAGGAGACATTGACGCAATACACCTATTGGCGCTAGCATCTGTCTTATGTATTGCTTTTTGTGGTTCATTCATTTTGGTTATATAAATAATATTACAGTAATTACACATTAAACCATATATTTGTACTCCTTATATGTATAAAATATTATCCAAAATTTAACGTAATTGATATGCACTATTTGAGGGTGACTGTATGTTCAATATTTAATATACATTGTATAATAATAACAAGTAATCCTGTATCTAATTGTCTTGATAGAATGTATTCCTGGTCATGTATTGTTTTCTTACTAAAATGAATTTATGGAATGTATCAGATACTATATCCACAGCCATATCTTTAATCTGAAATTGGTCATTGTGATTGTATTCTGTAGCAATTTCCTCCAAGCATTCAAGAGTACACTGTTGGATTGGAGACCAACGATCTATCTGGGAATATTACTCATTACAGCAGCTTATGCTAAGTCTCCCCCAGCTGTGATAGGCACTGTGAATACATTTACATTGACATAATTTAGCTTGCACTTTTATCCAGAGCGACTTACAGTAGTAAGTGCATACATTTTCCTTCATTTTCAGTACAAGCTCAAATCATTGGACTACATGTCCAAACATGTGTTACGGGGTGGCTTTTTGTCTCCACCTGGTGGCGCTTCAGGCATCACCTTGTATCAAACAATTGCCAAGTCTACTGATGAGATAAAGGTGCACAATCCTGCAAAGTGAAAAATAACTACTTTCTCCTTCAATGACCAGCTCACAAAAGCTGAACAAATTGAATTAATTTATTTTTAAAAATCAGAAAAAGCAATTTTGGTGGGACAATGATTTCCTACACGATGCAGTGTTTCTTTTGCCATATAAAAAGGATTTACAATGAGGACATGTCTAGCTATGCTTCCACAGTGTTGGTCAATGGGCACGCACCAGTCTCTCTTCATATAAATTATACATTTTAGGTTGTGGTTTTGCGTGTAACAAAGCACTGCATAGTGTAACCCATATAAATCGTTTTTTTTCATATTTTTTCTCAAGAAAAACTGATTTGACAGTGTTTGTAATTTGTTCCATTGTTATTGTTATCTACAAGTAGCACCTTTAAATATCACTGGGATGTCTCAGTCTGATCAATTACCCTAAAAACCCGCTTTATATATAAATGTATAGCTACCTCACTGGTACTAAAGAGAAGACAATACGTCCCCAAAACAAGCAGGAACTGAAGATGGCTGCAGTACAGGTCTGGCAGAGCATCACCAGGGAAGATCCCCAGCATCTGGTCATGTTGATGCATCACAGACTTCAAGCAATCATTGCATATAAAGGATATGTTACCAAATATTAACAAATAGCCTATTAGTTTATTCTACATTATGTTGAACTGTGTAATATTTTTTGGCCTATGTCACAGTGCACTTACATAGTGATGGTATACTTATGTCACCATGTACAGTATTTACAGTACATAGTGATGATATACTTATGTCAAAGTGTATGTACATAGTGATGGTATACTTAAGTCTCAGTACATGTACATAGTGATGGTATACTTATGTCACAGTACATGTACATAGTGATGGTATACTTA
>JACXGM010035996.1:0-11519 GCA_016801145.1 Umbra pygmaea
CCCCGCCTATGGAATTCTCTTCCCCTTGATGTTCGCAATAGTGACTGCTTGTTGACATTTAAAAAGCGTCTAAAGACACATCTTTTTATACAGGCTTTTTAAAATATGTTTTATTGAGTTTTAATTGCACTGTATTTGTATGTGTGGCTTGTTTGTTGTAATTTGTTTTATGCATATTGCTTGTGAGGTGACCTTGGGTTTTATGAAAGGCGCCATTAAATAAAATGTATTATTATTATTATTATTATATTCATAGTGAAGATAAGTTTATTCCACTCGATAAAGGTTATTTAACACGAGGCTCAACACCTATGAGACATACAATACACTAATTGACCCGACATGACTGAAACCATAAGAATGTACCAGTATTACGCACTATATGGGCCGATACCCATATATATGGAACGAGTACAAGTAAGGGGTATTTTATTTTGGGAACTTGCTGATACGAGTACCGATACGAGTACTTTTAAGAACTATGCCAAATGTCACATTTATCAAGCTAAAATCTGCTATTTTTTATGTTGATCACCCAATTCAAATAAAGAAAAGTAAATATTCCTACATATCCAAAAGACATTACATTGCAGGTCAACAATGTGTATTTTTTATGTCAATGGTTTACGTCTCCTTCCCTAATTAGCTAAAGTGAGAGAAACACGTTTGTAAATGCGAACACAGGGGTGTTTCTGGCTAATCTGGCACCCTAGGCGAGATCTCAAAATGGCGCCCCCCCACCCCCCCAAAAAATAGCTAGGGAAAATAACTCTTTATTTTTACTACTATAAACACAAAATAAATACAGTACGTTAGCGGGTTAATCGTGTGTTTTTATACTGTCTTTGTTTTACTAAAAACATTACAGACTGGAATTAGCAAATGAAAATGACAAACTAACAACTCTGCAATGATGTAAGACATCACCCTGCACAAGACCAACAATTTCTGGAAGGGATATATAGCTGGGTTTTAACAAAAACATAGAAAAATAGTGAGGGAAAAAAGGTCTACGACTTTGATGTGCGATATCTCCGGCTCTAATGAACCCAAATGGAGAATCTACCATTTATTATTTGCAGCCGAATCTCCTCTTTCCAATGACATTAGTAGGGTTCACGAGATAATCGCGTGTGATGGGCTTTTATTTTGAGGATTTCTCCTTATACCGGACCTGTGAAGGAATTTATAGTATTGCTGGCAGAATGCCAGTGCGTACCCAAACGTCACTCCACCGCCCGCGACTGACAACGTATATGTATTAAACAAATGCATGTGTTAATCTATATTGACAATGCATATTTAATGAAACCAATGCATCATGTGAATCAATGGTCAGCTGGTTTTCTATCTCCTCTTAAATATCCTCGTCATCACGATATAGATCGTGGATGAACGTGTTCTAGACAAATATGCCCATATTTATAACCATTCATGGTGGTCTTCAGGCCCGGATCTACGGGCAAAGTAGGGCATTGCCCCCCCAGAAAGAATCTGTGCCCCCCCAATTCTGTTTCCTGATAAGCACAGCAAATGGTATATTAATTAATTATGCCCCCCCATTCATAAAAAATGCCCCCCCGGTCTTTTCATCCTGGAGCTGGGCATGGTGGTCTTTGGACTGCTTTGCTTAAAATCGATTTTTTTAATTTGAACAAATAGTGCGGATTGCGATATATTGTAGACAGATGCTTTTCAAAATGTGCATAAAATCATACCACTATACTTCTGTCTCCTTTCTTCCTCATCTTTCTTCATCTTTCTAAAATGTGGCTCCGATGGCTTTGATCATTTCATAGTAGCCTCCTTACAGAACTTTTAAAAAGACTTCTATGACGCGGTTGTACAGCACATCTTTTGCATTAAGTTCCAATAAAAGATCTTGCCCAGTGCTGAGAGTCGATCCTGCCCACTCCTATATTCGCCACCAAAGCTACTTCTTCACCTCCATCTGCCATTCTGCTAAAAGTAAAATATCTTAAAATTTAAAGTTTAAAGAAATTGGAGACGGGTGTAAGCTAGTCCTTGTTAGTATGGCAAACATTTTTTTTAACATTTTTTTATTGAACTTTATTGAACTGCCACTCCTACCAGCAACAGAAATGATGCTGACGTAAGGCATGGAGAAACGCTGTAGTTGGTCAAAGAAAACACCCAACATGGTAAAGTCG
The DNA here is from genome assembly GCA_016801145.1 of Umbra pygmaea. Lineage (NCBI taxonomy): Eukaryota > Metazoa > Chordata > Actinopteri > Esociformes > Umbridae > Umbra > Umbra pygmaea. The sequence continues at coordinate 2,172 of JACXGM010035996.1, forward strand.
AAATCTGATTGGTTAAAAATATGACAATAAACAACGTGGTCCTGATGGGCTTCAACAGCATAAAGTATTCACTCTGGATTCTGAATACTCTAGTCTACCCGGAGACAACACAGATGAAAAAATCTTATTGGATAAAAGCTTTCATTTATATGAGGCAAGGCAACTGAAAAAAATTTACTGTAGCAATGAAATTACCTTATAGACTAATTGAAATGAACTTTGTAAAATATATATATAGTGTTAATAAAAAATATATTAAAGTACAAAAATAAATTTCTGATTCTGATTATCTTTGGGCCTGCAGAGAAGGCCTTGCAGGCCCTGACGGCCCATCACTGCTCTTGAGAGTCTTATTGTGTACAGGTCGTCCACCTGAGAATTCAACCATGTTTGTGTCACGATGAGAGAGGGAGACACTAAAAGGCAGGAGAATTGCAGTTGTTTGTGGTTTATTCACAAGAAGGCTTTGGGAGCATACAGCGGTAAATACAGATCCAATGGAGTGTAGTGACGCGTACAATACATACTCTTAATACAGCGGTACGAACTAGATCTAGGTACATGGCATTCATCTAAACACATCATCTCTGACAGTTAATTAACTCACTGTTTGTAGCTATCGGTTAATATGTCCAGCATAGCATACAGTCCTGGTTGGAGGGTTCCACCTACGCGAGGGCACAATGATAAAACTATAGCCTACGTGCTATTAGCAGCGGTACAGGACGCTGATGGCTTATAGTCCAGAGCATACGCATATACTTCCAAACATAGGCAACTCACTTCTCACAACTGATGGTCAAGATGCTACTAGCTACTAGGACACATGAAATATAACTCTTCCTGATAACGCTCAGGGCAGCAAGAATGAATATACATACAGAACAAACATACTCACGAAACACTGACCAATGACCCACACGCCTCTTCCTAGTTGGAGATGCATATATACAGGATGCCGATCTCTCTAACGAGACACGGCTGTTCTCAATCCCCAATCAAACCCATCAACTCAATACTGGCTTTCCCCAACCTACACTCCATCTCCCAGACACCCTAACCAGAAAGAGGCGTGGCTGACCCCTAAGGGACATACTTCAAAATAAAGGTAAACAAAACCACCATGCCATTCCACTGAATGATATCAAAAGACTAAACAAAAATCTCTATAAGAAATAAACAAACATATAGATGAGTCCGGTCTCAGTCTATGAACGCCAGCCTACTCTGGGCTGGAGGTGACAGTTTGAGTAGTCGGGGACTGTGTAAACCTCCCATACAGAGTACAGACATGGACGAAGGTTAAAATATATTTTGTCATTCATACATGCATGACTTTGGTTCGCAGTTAAACCTGTCCAACCTGTATTTGAACAAAAAAAAGCTGTGAAAATAACTCAATTCTTGCTAATTTTATAAAGATATTCTAAAATGGCCTGGACAATACTACTGATACCCATTAAAAATTAGGTATTTTATTGTAGTGATACCTCAAGCAGACCATTCTCATTTAATTAGTATCAAAGGTGTTTTCAATCATAGTCATTCCTTCAGTCAGTTCAAAGTGCTGTTTTGTATCCTTGTGTGTATCACAATCAACATGGAAAAGAGATGGAAACCAGAGAGTTGTAGTAAAGACTTCAAGAATATCTCTAAAGAGCTTGATGTTCCTGTACACACTGTTGCTAATATTATTAAGATGTTCAAGGCCTGGGATTGTAGCCAACATTCCTGGATGTGGCCACAGGCGGAATTATGACCCAAGAAATAAGAGACGGATAATTCAAATGGTGGAGAAAGAACCAAGGAAAACTTCAAAACAGATCCAATCTGATGTTCAAGTTCAAGGTGCAAAAGTTTCAAGTCACACTTTCTTTTAATGCCTGAATGAAAAAGTAGGAAGACCCACTTCTAAGAAAGAAACAAAAAGCCCAACTGGAGTTTGCAAACCACAGTCTTTCTGGGAGAATGTCCTTTTGGACAGACAAAACAAAAGTCAAATTTTTTGGTAAATCACAACAACTCCATGTTTACAGGGAAAATAATGAAGCTTTAAAAAAATACCTACTGTAAACACAGTGGAGGCTCAGGGATGTTCTGGGGTTGGTTTGATGCTTCTGGCACTTGGTTGCCTTAAATTGGAGCAGGGCATGATGAAATCAGAAGACTACTTTATTAAGGTATTTTGTAGCAAAACAGGTCATGAGTCTTTCACCATGATAATGACCCAAAACACATCTAAAAAATACCCCAAGAATGGATGAGAAGAAAACATTGAGCCATTCCGAAGTGGCCTACTGTATGACTTCTGATCTAAATACCATTGAACATTTGTGAAAAGAGCTAAAACTTGCAGTTATTGTATGAAAAGGCACCCTAGAGGGGAACTAGAGAGATTTTCTTAAGAATGGGTGAAACTAACATTCAAGGTGTATAGAAATCACATTCAGAGCTACAGATAGTACTTGATTGTAGATATTGTCTCCAAAGGCTGTGCAAAACAATTAGGTTAAGGGTCCCAATATTTTTGTTAATGCCATTTGCAGTTGTTTTACAATTTAAATACATTTTTGAAGCCAAAAATCTAAATCAATGTCTCTGTTCTATTGAATGTAATCAATTTCTACTTATTAAAGTCTAAATCTTATTTTTAAAAGTGGAAGTGTACCAATACTTTCGGCCATGTTTGTGTCAACCGACTTAAGGCACACCTGCGAGCTGCTGCCAATGTGATGAGGCTTAAAGGGGAATTTGGACAAGACAACAAGGGAGGGGAGAACAACGCTTAGTCTAGTCAAAACCTTAATATTTCTAATTTGAGAAAAATATTAAGTGTTACCAAACTTTGATAGAACAAACTCAAATATTTTTTCAGTTCTCAGCACATATACCAAAACGTTCAAACATTCATCCACACATGCACGTTAGTGCAAAGACACACTGAATGCACCCATGTGCACACACACAATCTGCAATTTAATAATTATGAGGCGTAAAATCCTTGCCAGCGGCGAGCATATTGAAGGATGTAATTATGAGCTCTTTCACAGAGCCCACACTCAGTGGCAATGCTTACACTTGCACCCAGAGAAAAAAATCTCCCAAGGAATGATGGGAAAACGTGCCCCCCATCGCAATTAAGGACAATAATTCTTAGCAAGAAAATTGTTTAAATTGCTTTTCAGCCCAGGAGCAAAATGGCATTGATGGGGGTTTGAAATGGGTGGAAGAAGTGGACTACAGAGCAGCTGACTGACAATTTAGAATGGTGATGGTGCTGTAAGAGTTTGTCTTTGTTCGTGTGGGAGTATGGCAGGAGACGAAGAGAAAAGAATCTGAGCAAAAATTTTCTTATGTCCTTAGATGCATGTTCTTCTCTGTCAGTGGTCAAAGAAGTACACAATATCCCACCTTTCAAAAGGACTACCGGTATATGGATCTGTTCCATTTTCAAATATTAATAATGGCCTTCAAACAACCACATATTCACAAATATGCATGAGTGGCAGCAAGGTGGCCTAGTTGTTAGGGTGTTTATAAGGCCTCTGGTTCAATTCCCAAACTGCCAAGATGAAAGTTAACCCTAATTGCTCAGAGCCTGTTCTGCAAATAAGAATTGATTTTTGGTTAACTTGCCTGGTTTAGTAAGAAATACAAAATTCAGACACGTATACTAACACAAGAGCCCATTCACACACAGACAGATTCTGGAGCTTCAATTGATTATTGCCACTACTGGACAATTCATATTCACTCTTCCCTGGGTATTTCTATCGTCTTTATAGTGCAGACATAATTACTCAACTCCTCTCATTATAATCATGTTAATTCAGATCTATAGAGGAAATTAACCCCTATTAGTGCACTGTAGGCTTCTATGGCAGAAATGGATGATGACACAGAATATCAGGCCGAAGAGTGATGTACATTCTGTGTACTTTTACTCAAGTTCTCAGATTTTGCCAGATTAAAAAGCTTTTCCCGGTTTGGCTAGTGTGATTTCTCATGACGAAATTATTTGTATTTGCAGGCCCTCGGTACGACCATCAGTGCTAGCACACCGGACTGGGAGCAGAGATGAACAAGGTCAGAGCATCCAGATACTTTGTTTGTATATGGAATCCTGTGGTCGGGTTGCATCTGTGGATGCTGATGGATCAAAGAGCTCAATGAGGAGTAATGGACACCAGAAGGAAATGGAAAGCAGGTTGTGGGGAGGGAGATGTGAACACGCGGGCTGGGTGTTTACATTGGGCTCCAACGCCACACAGTGATGCATTCCTACACTCATGGTGGGCTTGGTAAAGCCGGATCCATGTTATCATGGTTGACTTTTGACTGCCTCTGTTTGTGTTTCTGTATTACAATTCTTCAAATTCTTGTATTTTGTCCCATATGGGAAAGTAGCATTTATAAAACTGAATGACATAGACGTATATTTGCAAAGTTTTTTTAAATGGGCACATTGTATATGCTTTTTACATACAGCTCTGGAAAAAATTAAGAGACGACTGCAAATTATTCTTAAATTAAATTTCCATTGTAAACCTCCGGAATGTGATCAAGAGAAAGATGGATGGTCACAAGCTTTCAAACAAAGCAGAGCTGCTTGAATTTTTGAGCCAGGAGTGGCATGGAGTCACCCAACATTAATGTGAAGGACTGGTGGATAGCATGCCAAGATGCATAAAAGCCAATTATTATCATTATTATACAATTGTTATTATTCCACCAAAAAAATAGATTTCTGAACGCAACACATTGGTGGTGGTAGACCCTTTTTAAGGGGGCTTCAGCCTCCCTGTTTTTCATTTTAGCCCCCCTAAAATGTTTTAAGTAATTATTTTCTAAAATCCATTTATTCCCTTGTTTTTTGTGAAAGCAAGAGTATATGATTAAATGGCAACAGCCGCAGCAGTAAACAATCAGAATTGTCCAATCATCAAAGATTTTTTGTGGTAAGACTCCACAGAATTTTTAAACGGTAATATACTTATACTCGAATCCACTGTGAGGATCGTGACTGAATGTGAAGAGGAGTCTAGTATCTTGTGACGAATTCAACATATTTTGCAGCATGAGATGGTGCATTGTCAAGCATAAAGATGATTTTGCTATGTAAGGCACGGTTCTTCTTTTTGTACCATGGAAGAAAGTGTCCGTCAGAAACTCTATATACTTTTCTGAGGTCATTTTCACACCTTCAGGGACCCTAAAGGAGCCTACCAGCACTCTCCCTATGATTCTGGCACAAAACATGACCCGGCACCTCCTTGCTGATGTCACAGATTTATTGGGACATGGTGGCCATCCATCAACCATCTACTACTCCGTCCATCTGGACCATCCAGGGTTGCACGGCATCATCAATAAACAAGACTGTTTGAAAATACCGTAATTCGAATACCGTAATTCCTCAAATAAAAACCGGTAGTCAATTAAACGCTGGGCCTCTGATAGTGGCCGGGGGCGTGGTCAACACGGACAAATAAAGGCCGGTCTTAAATAAAGGCCGGAGGAATATTACGTGTGGATAATCTCCTATAGGTGCCTTTCATATAATGTGCATTCAAGTGAAGCGTAATGTACATTTCTAACACTTTAATAGATTCAATAAAATATTCATGCTAATTCCGGATTATGGTACTTCTGCTCCTGCGAGCTGCTGCTCCGTAGGTTTTTGTTCCAAACTTAATTTAGCACAAGTTACGCTACTCACTACCAGGTTGAAATGCTAACTCAGGGTAGCCGCAACTCGAGTTGGACGGAAAATTTACGGAATGCCAGCTCGCGGGAGCAGGAAATAGTTTCGCTAAGTATAATTGTCCTACTGGTATTTCAGTCAATGCGGCTGTACGTTTTACTCAGCTTGGTGTTGTTTGTATTAACGTACAGGTAGAAGGCAGTAACTACATTGGAAATTACATGGCTCCCATTCAGCTGCAAGCGATTGAATCTTCAACAACTTTTTTCAACTACGTATTGGATTTGGAACGGTTACAAGAAGGGTTGAGATTGCGATAACAACGTAATGCAGCAATAAAAGGCAAACTGGAACAAGGATTTAAACAAAAATATAGCCAATTATACTTATCAAACAGAGGGAATCAGAAATAAAGGCCTGCCTCTAACAAAAGACTGCTTCAAATAAAAGCCGGTTGCCTTCTGCAGTAGAGGTAAATAAAGGCCCCGGTCTATATTTGAGGAATTACGGTAGTAGGTTTATGCACTAATGCAAGCCTCAGTCTGGAGGATCCTACACCTTGACGTTTGCGGGACTCCAGAGGCACCAGCAGCGTCAAATACCTTTTTGCTGCTTTGTAATGGCATTTTAGCAGCTGCTCTCTTAATCTAATGAATTTTTCTGGAAGTAACCTTCTTCATTTTGCCTTTATCTGCACAAATCCATTAAACCCACATTCTATCTGAATTCCAGCTGGAGGCGACACGTGTGGTTGCAATAGGAGGTCAGTTTCTGTAGAAGTCTATGAGAAAATGAACCATTTCTCACTTGATTTATTACCTCAATAAAAAAACCTCGTTGATTTTAAAATAGGCAATAAAGCAGGGGGGGTTTAGGGCGTGGCTATATAGTGACTGTGGCACCTAATAATATCTTGTTCAGCCTTCGGGTGTACAACAACACATTCACACTTTACATTTTGTTTTAATACTGTTTTTCGTTAGCCAACCATTTTGTTAGACACCCTCGCGTCTAAAAACATCTCATCTGCAACCAAGATTGCTGCGCCGGTAACGGCAAACTCGATGACTCAAATCAGATCTCCACAAACCAATGGGTGATTTCACACATTTTCCATCCAGTAGTATATACAGTAAATGGGCTGCACTATGCCAATCAGAAAACAGATGGTCATGCTCGAGCCCATGACCATCATGACGTAGACTGTCCTGCAATGCAAGATAATTTCTATCAAAACACGTAAACATGTATTTTGCTGGGTGTTATAAAATGTTTAACCAGTAGTGTAGATGTGTATATACACACACACAGGCCACTACATTAGGTACAATTTGCTATTACCGGGTTGGACACCCTTTTGCTTTCAGAACTGTTTTCAGTCTTCATGGCATATATTCAACAGGGTGCTGGAAACAAAAAAGATTTTTTGGCTACATATCCATGATGCTAATTTTCCATTCCACCTCATCCCAAAGGTGCTCAATTGGATTGAAATCTGGTGAGTGTGGGGGCCATTTCAGTACAGTGAACTCATTGTTATGTTCAAGGAACCAGTTTGAGTTGATGTGAGCACCTGGTGTGGTCTGTGTCTGCTGTAGCCCATCTGCTTCAAGGTTTGACATGAAGCATTCAGATATGCTCTTCTGCATACCATGATTGTAACAAAGTGGTTATTTGAGTTAATGTTGCCTTTCTATCACCTTGATCCAGTCTGGCTATTCTCCTCTGACCTCTGCTTAAAAAAAGCATTTTTGCATGGAGAACTACCGCTCACTGGATATTTTCTTTTTTTGTGACCATTCTCTGTAAACCCTAGACATGGTTGCGCAGGAAAATCCCAGTAGATCAGCACTTTCTAAAATACTCAAACCAGCCCATCTGGCACCAACAACAATGCCATTAAGTCACTTAATCAACTTTCTTCCCCATTCTGATGCTTGGTTTAAAATTCAGCAAATTCTCTTGATCATGTCTACATGCCTAAATGCATTGGCTTTCTGCCACGTGATTGGCAGAAATTTGAGTTGACGAGCAGTTAAACAGGTTTACTTAATGAACGTAGAGATACAATTGTTTGTATAATGTTTGTCAGTACAAAGAGAGAGAGAAGAGGAGGGTGAACAGGTTGGAGAGGCTAAGGAGTGAGGGAGGAAGAGCAGTAAAGAGGTGAGAGAGTGAACTGAACAACTAATAAAGACAAAACAGTAAAATGCCAAGAGGAAGCTTGCAATTAGTAAATGGAATAGTTTCTAAAAACAGATCTGTATTGTCAACACTGTATGTAGTGCACCCCAAACAGTTTCCCCCTTTCTTACATTGCTCTCACCCTTATCTTATGCCAGCCCAATTCAACTCTGCCTCTCAAATCCAGTTCCACTCCGTTTTTACATTGCAACCCTCTAACCAGGGACCTATTTAGACTCGATGTACCAAGTGGGTGCAATGAATGATAAGGTACAGTAGTAGAATACAAAACCAGCAGACTCTGGCACTTTGGTTATAGTGTAAGAGTTTAATACCCCTGTTCTCAGACATGGCTAATTTTAAGGTTTCATTGTTTACCTACAAAGAAATACATGGACTTAGACTCATATGTCATTATTCGTGCTGGATTAATGTGTTACACTTTTTTGTACTACAGTAGTTAGGTTTCTAGCAGCCATATTTTACAGTCATTTGAGTTGACTTATTTGTCAAGAAAGGGTACAGTAGCTGAAGATAAGGGCAATGCAGCAGTTCAATTTTGAAGCAACAATAGGGGATTAACTAGTCTGCGTCATGTTTCGATACCAACTTTCTTATTTTAGCAATGTTCTGAGGATGGAAAACGCTTCTGTTTAAGTGTTTTGTACCTGCCCTTGGGTCGAGGCTTCCCATATTCATTTGGATCCTGGTGTTATCATCTGTCAACATAAGGATGAAATGAGTGGTAATGCAAGACAAGCTGTCATCAGTCAGACAATTTAAAGTACATGGGTCAGAGAGATAGCTAAACCATCAGGCGTGCCAAAATAAACAGTTTGGCAGCAAATGCAAAAAATGGGTAAACCAAAAAAGACTATATTGGATGAATAAATAATACTTTTAATGATGAGTATATAAAAACGAACAACTGTCCAACAGGTCAGGACCAGTCTCCAGGAGTTAGGCAAACACCAGACATCTTAAAGGCCACACACAGAAATGTACACCAGGAAAATTTCAGAGAATACAGTACTGTGCAAAAGTCTGTAAAAAATCTGTAAACCTAAGATGCTTTCAAAAGGAATGGAATTAGTTCCTACATAAAAAAAAAGGTTCCTACATATGAAACAAATACTACAAAAAGCAGTAAACTGTAAAAAACTATGAACACAAAATCAATTTGGTGGGAACTCTCTTTCACTTCAAAACGCATAAATTGTCTTAGGTTACACTGTCATGCACCATGGTTGACACAGTTCTTTTACAGACTTTGGCTGTCTCGCTTTCTTCTGTCTGTCCAGGCAAATCCCAGATTGCCATGATCATCTTGAGATACCATTTGTTACAGATCTTCTAGTTCTTTTCATTGAAGATTGTCCTCCTTAGCCATGTGTTTGCAGCATTGTTTTTCATTGAAGATTGTCCTCCTTAGCCGTGTGTTTGCAGCATTGTTTTTCATT
>JACXGM010035997.1:0-11519 GCA_016801145.1 Umbra pygmaea
AATAGTTTGATTACCTGTGGGGTGGTGTCTGCTTTAAATATAGGGAGTGCAACCGTGGAGATTTTCATATGGTTTTCACCCAACAGCAACAATATGTGCTCCATCCTTCATCAATCATGCTAGCCTAAATCTCAGTATGAAAGAAAATAGTACAATGAATGGTACAATAATTGTTGGTACAATAATCACTAATGGTTTAATATTCTGTCTATTTTAGGTACAAATATATGAGCTGGAAGAACACAAGATTGAAACATGGAGAGGTTTGTGGACTTGCCAGAAAATATCCAGCTTAATAAAAAGAGTAGATGTTAGCTTGATTTTTTTTTCCTGTTCCATAGAGCTCTACTTGCAAGAAACATTTAAGCCATTAGTCAACATAACACCTGATGCAAGGTAAGTCTGCCAGTTCATGAATAGGATAATAATGGACCAGTGTGATTTAGTGGCTGTGTGTGACAAACCATTGGGAGCTTGTTGCTATTCATTCAATACCTGTAGATACCAGTATATTTCCATTGGTTTTAATCAAATCATGTATACTAACGATCATAATCATATCATAATAGATTGATGATTTGGATTTAATATAGTCTTTCACATCATAGTCATAGTATGCACATGCAATTTATCACATGTTCAAGAACACTGCAAATATGTCTGGCTTACTTACTAAGCTCAAATGGATCTGTAGAGGGCTGGAACACTTTCTTACAATTTTGCTCAAAAGATTGCATACCCCTGTAGAATTGCTAATAGATGTACCATTTTCAGGGAAACATGAGTGAGCAGGCAAAACATTGTTTTTTCATTTATCATGGGATTCATTTTCAACTGTAGGTCATAACAGAATGGCACAATCATAATAGAAAACACGAAAACAAATAAAATAATGAAATTGCCCCTATTCAAAGTCTGCATACCCTCAGTTCTCAATACGGTGTATTGCCCCCTTTAGCATCAATGACAGCGTGCAGTCATTTATGATAGTTGTCTATCAGGCCCTGAATTCTTGCAGGTGGTATAGCTGCCCATTCGTCTTGGCAAAATGCCTCCAGGTCATGCAAAGTCTTTGGTCATCTTGCATGAACCACATGTTTGAGATCTCCCCAGAGTGGTTTGATGATGACTGAGATGGCCACTCCAGAACCTTCACCTTTTTCTGCTGTAACCACTGAAGGGTCAACTTGGCCTTGTGCTTAGGGGAATTGTTGTGCTGGAAAGTCCAAGAGTGTCCCATGCGCAGATTTTGTGCAGAAGAATGCAAATGTCTGCCAATATTGTCTGAACATGCTGCCTTCATATTGACATAAATTCTCACAAGGTTCCCAGTGCCTTTAGAGCTCACACACCCCCAAAACATCAGTGAGCCTCCACCATGATTCACAGTGGGGATTGTATCATTTGTACTCTAGGCCTTGTTGACCCCTCTCCAAACATAGTGCTTATAGTTGTGACCATAAAGCTATATTTTGGTCTTGTCACTCCAAATTACAGTGTGCAAGAAGCTGTGAGGCGTGTTGATGGGTATATTGTAACCAGACTTTTTTGTGGCACTGGTCCAGTAAGGGCTTCTTTCTGGCAACATGACCATGCAGCTAATTTTTGTTAAAGTATCGTCATGTTGTGATCCTTGAAACAACCACACCTTCTTTTTCCAGAGCAGCCTGTGTGTGTCCTGAGGTTACCTGTGGTTTTTTCTTTGTATCCAAACAATTCTTCTGGCAGTTTTGGCTGAAATCTTTCTTGGTCTACCTGACTTTGGCTTGGTATCAAGTCAAATCCCGGAATCTTCAACTTATTAGTAGGTGATTGAACAGTACTGACTGACATTTGCAAGGCTTTTGATATCTTTTTATATCCTTTTCCAACTTTTTGCAGTTTCAGTTCCTTACTACGCAGGTGTTTTGACTGTTCTTTTCTGCTCCCCATGGCTCAGTATTTTGCCTGCTCAGTGCATCCATGTAAGATGCTAACAAAATCATTGACTATTTCTACACAGACACTAATTGCAATTGAAAATGCCACAGCTGTGGGAAATTAACATTTATTTGCCAACTTTTGATCAGGGCTATTTGGGTGATTTCTGTTATCAGTATGGTTTACAAAGGAGCCAAACAACTGTGATAATTAATGACTTCATTTGATCACTATCCTTACATAACAGTCAGATTTTTTGCATAAACAGCCATATTGTCAATAGCAATGCCGAAATTTCACAATTTCTGACAGGGTATGTAAACTTATGAGCACTAGTGTAGGTAGAGGTTGATGTCTGTTCTCTAGATTTCCCCTGGGGAAAGGTCAGTCACTTTCCTCTCATATGGAGCTCCTTTTTCTGTTCTCTGACTAAGAACAACTAAGACCCTAATGGCATCTTTAACAAGCTGAAGCCTTTGGTGTGGCTACGGTTTTGGCAGATGTTCTAAGTCTGTACAGCCTGTTGTATCCAATGTCTCCTGTATGGTTCCTGGTTAAACATGCATGGATGTTTAGTCAATTTGCTGGTCAATTTGCTTCAGATCTTTGTGGAATCATGTCCACTTAATGTTTTATGGCACCTCTGTTAGTTAAACAGCATTTCACGCCTAGTAGCAAATGAATGTCACACAAGCGTTCTAGCCAATGTTGTATTTCACCTTTTTCAACAAACTAGATCCATGCCAGTCGTTGAACAGTAGAGCAAAGTGGTACATTTTAACATTTTTTAGGGGTATATTTTGAGGAGACCAACAGTTACATGTTTGTATTCCCAGTCATGTAAAATCCCAAACATTAGGGCCTGATAAATTTAGTTTAATGGACTGATTACCCTGTAAACTAACTCATTAATGCCATTATTAGTGCAAATTTAGAAAAATGTAAAAATAAAAGGTAAACAACATCTAAAAGAAAATGTCAAAACATTGCTTTAAAATCTTTATATTGTATTCTTATTTTCATTGTCATTTTTCCCAGAATTGAATGCATATCTCTTTATGTAAGTGTCATACAACTCAACCCATTAGGCTCCGGAATTATTGTTATTTCAACATATCTTTGGATCACAATTTGTAATGCAACAATTTAGAAAAGTCCAAAGGGAGTACAAGCATATGCAGTCATTGTAAAATAATGGAAATGGAATTGTTCTATTTAAAACATACATTTTGTATTATACTGGTGAACAAGACCTTTACAACAAATTAGCTTTCCAGTAGCATATATTTATTAGACTATTGGAATGTTTGAGCAAAATTTACAAATTTGCAAGAAGGTATAATTCATCCATGTTAGTCATCAAATGGATTTAAAAGTGGCATGCTTTTTGGAAGACTCCATAAGAAGACGAGCTGTTTGAAGATGCAGACTATTGATTAATGGGAGGTACCAATGTCGCAACATCTTTTATTTTGAGTGCTTTACTGGCAAGGATGAGAACTGACCTATTATTATAACACAGAACGTGTCTTTCCATCTCCCTCTCTCAGCGTATTCGAGGCGGTGCACTCGCTGATCAAGAACAAGATCCACCGGCTGCCTGTCATCGATCCAGTCGGTGGCAACGCACTTTATATCCTCACACACAAGAGGATCCTCAAGTTCCTGCAGCTTTTCGTAAGTCTAACCAGATGGATGAAGGGATTCATACGAGGAAAAGTAGAAACCTAAGAGCCTGGCCCCTGTTAGACCTTTACAGAATTGAAGACAAATATCACTAAATTCTCCTTGGATGATAATGGAAACTGGTGACCAGGTGGGGTGATGACAGGATTCAAGGAGCCTAGCTAGCCATGTGTAGCTGAGTCAGTGAAGGATTCATATAATCTGTCTGATTGCCTGAGATGACCTCCTTACAAGTGTATTAGAGAATGTGATGCCTTTATAATGCAGTTTTCCAAAATGTGTGAATATAATTGCTTCCAGGCTTAGAATCCCGGGTCAACTCTGGTTGTTTAAATAAACCCATTCCTGCATGCTAATTGGTAGCCATTTTATTTATTTATATACATTTCATTTTGAAAATCACTTTACTTTTGATCTTCTTACCAATTCATGTATATTTGACAACAGATAATTATCAGCAAAATAATTACATAAAGTAACACTGTATCCAAATTTATATTTGCACTGTACCCAAATCATGAAATGCACAACAATATTATTAAGTAGTGACGGGTAAGGTGCCTGACTTTTTAAAGGGAGTCTGAAATGTACACCACCCTGCATAATGCAGCAGGAAAGATGTTACGAAACTTGAACCCGTTTGACAGAAAGACGTCCCCCTGTCCGAGGTTAAAGGGAAAGATGACCTGACCACACAAACACACAGCAATTTAGCCAGAAGTCAAGATGGCTCAGAGGGACAGTTCCAGCCTCACAGCGGGGCAGTGGGCCAGCACCATCTGGGTGGGATGGTAATCAAGTGGGCTTGCTTGCCTGGTCTCCAGTGACTCCTTGTGGCAGCTTAGAGGCCTGTGAGCTCTATCAAAGTCAGTGTCAGTAAGGACTCCAATAGGACTCCACACATATCGGCATCCTAAAGAGAAAATAGGGCCTTAAATAAGAATCGTTTATCATGAAAATAGTGGAGAAACAGGAGAAAAGTATAAATCTGATGGCAAAACAGATGGTCATAAAGAATATAAGACAGATGCCGATTTTGTGGGGGTCAATGAAAGAAATCACTGATAATGTGAGAAATAACTGTATCAGAGTTAATATTCAAATGATGTTCTAAAGTTAATGAAGTAATTTAATTTAAGCAATATTCTGGAAATGTGTTACAGTTGCAAATGCCATGTTTGATGTTTTCAAAGAGGCCTTAACAAGCAGGAGAAGATGGTCATTATATCACAAATAAATAATTGAATGTCTAATGCAGCAACTGAATGTCTAATGTTTAACTTGCAGAAATGTGAGGGGTCTGTTAAGGTGTAGGAATGTGCCTGTTTTCATTAAGCTGAGCCTAAGGTCATTTTATTACCCTGTGACCATCAGATAGTGTGTAAAGAGAGACAGATGCCAACAGTGTTTGTGAAGAGGTACAGAGAATGTCCATTTGTCAGGGATGAGTAAACAACGGCCTAGGAGGTGATGAGACGTTAACAGTCTTGGAGTTAAGACAGAACTAACAAAGGTGGGGGTCACTTGGGCCTAGTAAGATAACAGGTTTGGTCTTTTGTGGCACTAAGGCCCCATCCACACGAACATGGGTATTTTCAAAACCACAGATTTTTCTTAGCGGTTATGCCATTCGTCCACACGAAAGCACTGTATCAGGTCACTAAAGCCAAGCTTTTTTGAAAACTCCGGCCAGGGTGAAGTTTTTTAGAAACTCCGGTTACAGTGTTGTCGTGTGGACGGTTTTGGCATGTGACGTCTGAGTGCGCGTTGTTATCTCTGTTTAACGTCAGATTGTGCGCCACTATCTCCATTGTTTACATAAAGACAGTTTGTGCAAAAAAGAAGTTTGTGCAATGGCGGACGTAGCCAAAATTTTGCTGCTAATAACTGTGCTAACAGGGCTTATTACATGTTTACCGATTCATGCACAGTTATCGCATTACATTGCTGAACAGAGGCGTCAGAATGCAATACTATTTAGGTCACTGCTTATGACTATACTACACTCCCACGACACAGACCTCGCCGGTTTTGGACGAGAACTACCGGAACAGGTAATAACCCTTTTTTAGGCTTCTGATTAACCAAAATGGCTCTACAGTCAGGTTTATATTGTAACCTGTTGGTTTGGCATGCTCTTGACAGCGCATGATCGGCGTTTTTTGCGTTTTCATGTGGACAGAGATTTTTTTAAACCGTGCTTGTGTGGACGAGATTCTTTTTTTAAAACGAATAAAGAAAAACTCAGTTTTCAAAAATACCTGTGTACGTGTGGACAAGGCCTAAGGATTTAAGGAAAGGCGGGAAGCTTAACCAATGAGAAGGTAGTAGTAAAATGATGTCATGTTTTGTTATAAAAAGGATTGCTGAAATTATGTTCTTTGTCTATCCTTGAATGAATAAACCGGTTTCATGGCTGGTGACAGACATGGGATCTATTTTTGCTCTTTCTACAATGCTCGCTCATATTTTAATATTCATTCTACTTAATTGATTAGATCCGACAATATTCATGGAGAAACTATGAAGGACATATTTCAAGGGAAATTAAATAGCTTAAGTTGTCTTTTTGTTCATGCCCAACCAAATTCTCTCCCCTTATGAACATGAATAAGGTGTGCGAGATGCCAAAACCTGCCTTTATGAAGCAGAACCTGGAAGAACTGACCATCGGCACGTTCCACAACATCGCCTTCATCCACCCTGACACACCCGTTATCAAGGCCCTCAACATCTTTGTGGAACGAAGGGTGTCTGCGCTTCCTGTGGTTGACGAGTCAGGTGCGTCCGTGTGCCTGCGTTTCAGCCTGGGTAGATGGCGGAGGTGATTTGATGATGGTTATCGATGTTGGATTTCAAATCTCTGTGGCATTGTTCTTTTCAGGGAGAGTCGTGGACATCTATTCCAAGTTTGATGTCATCGTAAGTGATCCCTTAATTTATTCATTTAATTTGTTTTTATATTTTCCTTAACATTGTATTGAACACCCTTTGAGGTTTAGTCGTTTTTTGATAGTGAAAATGTCTTAGTTAAACAGTGAACATTGGAGAGATGTGTCAGTTTCCTTGTCTGTGGTGTAGAACCTAGCGGCTGAGAAGACCTACAACAACCTGGACATCACAGTGACTCAGGCGCTGAGGCATCGCTCACAGTACTTTGAGGGAGTCATGAAGTGCAACCGACATGAGACACTGGAGACCATCGTGGACAGGATAGTAAAAGCAGAGGTGAGATTAACACACACAATGAAACAAAAGGGAGATTAATACACAAAAGTAAAATTTACACACACAAAAGTAAAATTTACACACACAAAAGTAAATTTTACACACACAAAAGCGAGATTAACCCAGGTGAAAGCTGACATTCAGCCTCGCCACCATGTCATTATAGTTGTTGTTTTTTAGGCATTTGTTATTGAAAAACGCATGTGTGCAACACTCAAAGTGTAAATAGTTCTATTTTATAAATGTCTTACAGTGTGTGTCCAAGGAAGACTTTTGAAATTATTCAACTACTCCAACATTTCACATTTGTTGTCAAACGCCAACTTCCTAATATCTTTCACAGATTAAATTTAAATAGAAATAATGATAAATTCAACAAAAACATTTTTCTTTCATTTTTATTTTACATTACCACTGATGTTAATGTGAAATCATTAACTGATGTTAATGTTAAAGTCTTCTCATCAGATCCTGCTAGCTGAGAGTGTTCTGAATCCATAGAGCACAGGCACTTGATGGTCCTATTTATTGAAATGCCTGCTGAAGCTTTTTTGTCAAAGTAGTGACAAACGGCTGAAAATCATAGACCTTTATGGGGTTTAAAAATACTGTACTAGAAAACCACGACCAGTGAACCCTCTGCTGTCCTAGATATAGTAGCTTTATACCTAATAATAACATATTATTTCCTACCCTTCTGTTCCGCTCCTCTTAATTTGCTCCTCCATCTAAGGTGCACAGGTTGGTGGTGGTGGATGAGACGGCCCGCATAGTGGGCATCGTGTCCTTGTCAGACATCCTGCAGGCTCTGGTCCTCACCCCCGCAGGTACACATCCTTCCACAACTCACCCCGAACAATAAACTACCAGCCACATAATCGACCTGGGTCGATTACTGCCCGTTACTGAAGTTTCCAGTGTACAGTGGAGCCAAACTGTTTGAAATAACTATGTATTTCACCCGGGCCAAGTCTACAGTAGGTTCACTGAAGCTCATCATTTGCTGTGGGGTTTGGTATGGTTTTCCCTGTTGCATTATTGGAGCACACTGGATAAAGTAGACCAGGTAATATGTAAAATAAAGGGTGTGCTTGCTCACACAAACTGACAGATTTGTTTTTCATTGTCGTTTGTGGTTAAGGGTGTGTGTATTTCTGTCTAGAGCCACAAAGCCTGATGAGGATGATTAACAGGCCCTTGTTACTGTGTCACTGATGAACCCATGACTTTTTGTCTTTCCCCCAATGAACTGCTTGTCCTACACTCCATCCCTTGTTCCTTGCTCCACCAGCCATTTGAGCCCAGCCTTTATCATTACTGGCTCTATAAACAGCTACACACTGAACAATCCATTCAGACCTGAGGTCAAAAAGTGACTGTTACAGATGCACACCTCTGACTTTAATCTGTCCATCTGGCAGATTGATTTTATAAAGCCCTTTTAACATTAGCAGTGCTCAGAATAATATACTACAGATAACCAGAATGAACCCCGAAAGAGCAAGAAACAACATTAAATAGATGCACAGTGTCTTGCAGAAACTCCTATTAGGGTTAGAATCTAGGAAGAAACCTAAAGAAGAGCCAGACATGAAAGTAAATGGCATTGTAATACCCGATCAACATGTTAGCATGTTTAGATGAACATCAGGGTGAATAAATAATGGTGGGATGTGTCTAAACTCTTTAGGCAGCACAGCAACAGCTAGGATTCACCAGGTGCCTCATGTATAAAAGATTGCGCAGCTTACATACCATAAGATGGCGTATGGCCAAAACTGGAAAAGTACCTACGCACAGAAAAATTAACGTGTATAAAACCGGTTGTACGCCAGGTCCTGCGCACCTTTCCTTTATAAATCACAATCAACGTGAGACAGACCTCACGTGAACGAGCCACTGACCCCGCCTTGCCTCCTCCCATAAATGAATATGCAGATGAAGGGCTCGCGGCTTAACTTTTTTCCACAAATGCAAAATTCTCGTGCTAAAACAATTTTTCACATTTTAGTTCGTATGTATTAATCCCTGGTCAAGAAGATCATACAACCATTTTCTCTAGAGCTACTGTTAGCCAGTCTACAGACAACTGAAATGCGATATCATCTCGCCTGCTAACCTTGCATTTACCCTATAGTCAATATCCGATCATTGCAAATTATTTTTAAACGTCCTGACATGCCAAACTTGCATTAAAACTACATTTTTTTTGTGTTCCATTTTCAAAACTTCTGAAGTCACAATCATATTTTGCAACTTAAGATCTTCCCTCTTTATAGGTTTTACCACTATGCTAAATATTAATTGCTTACATACCTACTACAATAACTGTTTGCGTCAGGTGCGAATTTGATAATGCGGCTCGTTGGGAGAATATCAATCTCATATTGGTGTTCTCCCGATGCGGAGAAGTGAAAATATTGCTGCGCTTGTCATGTTATTTTTTATATTTCATCAACTTTTAAGATTAGCTAAATATGAACTGCTTCATCAGCCTTGTGTTTAAACTAGGCTATACGTTAGTAACAAGTGATGTATGCAAGTTATTTTTTACCTACTGACCATCATCCAGTAAACGTCCCAAAGTCGGTTATGAACCGTCCCAGACATATTTTTATATATAAGGCGGGACGCCTTGTATTTCGAACCCTGGCCGGAGCAGCCATTGCGCATCAAGTTTAGCATCATCGTTTACGGGTCTTTGTATAGGCTACACCTAATTTCACAAACCTTGATCACTTATTTACACATAATCCATGGGATCAATTGAGCATCACACGTGAGTGAGTTTGACTACCTGTTACTGCGTTTCATCCTTGGGAGGTGGATCGGTGCGTCATTCCTCCTGTGCGTTATGGATGAGCCAGAGTCAGGCTCACAGAGACAATTGCATTTTCCCATGCCAATCTTGTAGTTGCACAGCACAGCGAGTATATATTTCATTTGTGGTAAGTAATCTGTGCTGTGTGCAATATTAACCATATATAGAGGGTGACATGCATTTCCTGAGGGATTTTGTTGTTCGTTCGACACCCTCAAGTTGAACAGAAGTTGTTAAGTGGTGGCGGATTAACCAGTTAATAGCATTTTGCATTTGGGGTTTGGCATGTTGATGTGAATCATCCAACTTTTATTGGCGGAGGTAATTAGGTATAATCAGTTAGAATTCGCCACGTTACAGAGCCAGACAAGACTTTGCGGGCGGCCCGCACATTCCCACATCTGCTCAAAAGTTTCCGTGACGGCCCGCACATTCTCACGTCAAGTAAATTTTTATACATCACACCATGGATGTGAAATCCAACGTACGCAAGCTTTTCGTGCATACGCAAAGTTTATACATGAGGCCCCTGGACACAAGAGAAACAATAAGAGGGAATATTCCTTAGATCAAAAAAAACAATGGGAAATTTGGATACAGTGTAGCCCAATCAGTATATAACCCTGGATAGGATCAACCAGTAGGGAATTAGCTCTGCCCACTTTGCCAAGCACCAGGCCACCAAAGGGACACCACCTGAACTTAAACCACCCTGAGACAGGGCAGCGTATAGCTCACTGATTGCTTTTCTGATCGCATGAACTTTACAATGGCATGAACACCTCAGGAATAACAGCAACGATAGCAGGGTTTGACCTTTTATGTATACATTTGTTGTTTGATTTATTAAGAGAGATGATTGGCTTGACAGCTAAGTATAGACCATTTTCATGAAACACGCTATTGCTTACTAATTATTTGTGGGACCACTGATGATTTCCTTTTATTGTAGTGAGCTATAATACCAGTTGCTTGCTCTGCATTTAACCAAGTAAAATTATTCTGACAAACATTGTTGGTTGTAACTTGAGGTCCAGGACCAAAATGTTACTAACTATAAAACAGTTTAGATTTCCCAATAATGAGAAAAGGTGATAAACTTGGGCAACAGTACGGTAGTTCGAGGCCGAAGGGTGTCATTTTGACAGCGCCTGGCTTGATTTTGCTCTAAATAACACAGACTTCAGCCTACGTTAACAAATTGACTTTTCCAGTCAGAAATATACTGAACAAAAATATAAATATAACATGAAAACCTATGGTCCAATATTTTGTGATGAAATATAAACAGCAAAACATTTTTGAAATTTAATTTAGTATAGCTAATGCAGTATAGAATTCATAGTAATTTTAGCAGATGGCGCTGTTGTCTCAAGCTACACAACATTACAGAATTTTCAGCTACACATTTGTTTCTTGACAGTGCATTTAGTTTCAGTTAGATGATTAGATCGTTTGTTAAAAGACTTTCACTGAGGTCCTAAATGTGTTATTGTTTTGACCATTAAAACGGTCTCCACCAAATAGATTTATCCTACTTCATTGAGATTATCTGATCTAATTCCATTACCCAGGAAATACCCAGGTCTAAAGTAACATGAACATGCAGCATGCAGTTTATTACACTAAAACCATGTCTAATACTAACTGTTTATTCACAAACCATATTCTGCTTTTTTCTCCCCTCAGGCATCGGTAGGAAGAACAGCCAACCACAACTACCACGAAAGGCAGAGGCAGCACCAGAGGCATTAGTGGAGAAAGCACCAGAGGCATTAGTGGAGAAAGCACCAGAGGCGTTAGTGGAGGCAGCACCAGAGGCGTTAGTGGAGGCAGCACCAGAGGCGTTAGTGGAGAAAGCACC
>JACXGM010035999.1:0-11522 GCA_016801145.1 Umbra pygmaea
AGGACCGTGCTACAAGCTTGGCACGGACATTGCCGTTAACCCAAAGCTTTTGGTTGGGGAAGGTCTTAACATTGACCCGTGGAACGACATCATCTATACACTTGGTGATGAACGCTGAGACAGAGTCAGTGTATTCATCAATGTTGTCACCAGCTGCAACCCTGAACATTTCCCAGTCTGTGGTTTCAAAGCAGTCTTGAAGAGTAGAGATGGATTTGTTCACTCCATTTTTGGACTGATCGAAAAACAATTTTTTCCTGTTTAAGACGTTGTCTGTAGGTAGGGAGGAGAAGAATGGAGATGTTATCTGCCTTTCCAAAGGCAGGGCGGGGGATGGGTTTGAAGCTGTTACGGATCGTTGAATAACAATGGTCTAGGGTCTGATCGCCCTGAGTGTGAAAAGAAATGTGCTGGTGTAATTTAGGCAGCATTTTTTTCATGTTTGTTCTGTTAAAGTCTCCAACAACAAATAAAGCGGACTCAGGATGAGCGTCCTCTAGGCCACTTATTGTTCCATATATTCCCTCAAGCGCGCGCGCCTTATCCGCCTGCGGAGGTATGTAGACTGCTGTGATTATAGCGGACGTAAACTCCCGGGGAAGATAGAAAGGACATATGTTTACAGTTAGTAGCTCCAGGTCCGGTGAGCAGTGTGTTGAAATAACTGCGGCATCCGAACCCCAACGAGAGTTAATCATAATGCAAACCCCTCCGTCTCTTTGTTTACCTGACTGCGAGGTTCTGTCCTGCCGGTAGATGGAGAAACCAGCTGGCGTAATAGCTGTGTCCGGGATGGTGGAATGAAGCGTGAACGTGAATGCTGTTGACTCACTGGACTTACCTGACTGTCCCGGGACCTCTTATACTTCTCACAGAATTCAAAATGACTTCTCTACCTCCCCGTCCGTAGCCCCAGCACAACCAAGTGTAGACCAAACAGTGGGCCTGAAATATTGGTGTGACTTGTCCCCTGCAGGGTTGGACATACGGGTTGGACATCACAAGAAAATCATCCAGATATCTCGACCGTGTTGGGCTGGCTTGGAGGAGTTGCACAGAAACTACCTTGCAGCCATTTGAGGGGGCCATCTGTATGCCTTAGGAAATTATGGACTGAATTTAGACAACTATCAGTGATTGATGGACTTTTGTGCTGGTCTGAACATTCCTCACTTACGGGTGAGAATTTGCTGCAGACAGTAATTCTGTCAACTCTTGTATCTGACATTTTCCAGCAGCTCCACGGCGGTGCTGTTTCAGGGCATTTCTCAGCAGAGCGTGTGTGGGAGAGTGCTTGGCAGACATGTTATTGGCCTTCCATGTTTAAAGACTTTAAACAATCGTGTGAGCAGTGTAAGGCGTGTCAAACTCGACGGTTTCCTGTTCCAAGACCACGGGCCCCAATGGGAGGGTCTCCAGTTAGTCGCCCTTTTCAGAGAGTGGCGGCAGATATATTAGAGCTACCAGTTACAACTAAAGGCAATAGGTATGTTTTTGTAGTGGCAGAATATTTTACAAAATTTGTTAACCTATATGCCATTCCCAATCAGACAGCACAGTCAGTTGCACAGTGTATATTTTCAGGACTATGTGCTTGTCCATGGAATTCCTGAGGCCTCACACAGTGACCAGTGTCGGCAGTTTGAAGCAGAGGTCATCCAGAGTCTCTGCCGTTTTCTGTGTATAAAGATAACACGCACCACGGCTTACAATCCTAAATTGGATGGTACGGTGGAGCGTCATAATCGTACCCTGATTGACCATCTGGCCAAAAGGCTGCTGTTACATGGGGGTGAGTGGGACTGTTTTCTGAAGCAGGTGGCATTTGCATATAACACCTCAAAGCATGCCAGCATGCAATTCACCCCATTTTACCTTGTTCATGGGAGAGAAGCACGCGTTTCAGTAGACATGCTGGTGCCCCCTCAGCCTTTAGGATCTCAGGTACCCGGGACGCACGCAGAGTTTGTGTCCTCTTGGGTGAAGGGGCTGGAGTGTGCCTTCGGAAATGCTAGACTGAACAGTGCTATGGCACATGAAAGAGAAACTTTACCACGATGTGGGGGTACGTCATTGCCCCTATGGAGTGGGTGACATGGTGTGGCTAAATAATCTGACTGAGAGTCGCATGAAATTAGCACCACCCTGGAAAAGGGCCCTATAAGGTTGTTCAGGTGCCTGACTAACATGGTGAGCGTGGGCTTACTTATCAGATTGCCAATCCTTTGGACTCTGATGAACACGAGCAAATTTTGCATTACAATAGACTGAGAGCGTACACATTGCCTGTTACTCTGGTGGGTCAGCTTGGGTGTTGACACGAGCTGGTAGGACGGTGCGTCCCCCAGGTTGTTTTGAGGACTTTGTGTTGAGCTGAGAATTGTTATGCTTATCTTGAAAATAGATGGGTGAATATAGTTAAAATATACACAAAAAACATAGATTTATATATATTTTCAATCATACAGGCACAGTGTTATGTTTTTCACGTATAGTGGTGCCTAATGTATTTTGTCATGTCCGTAAAGCGAAGGTGTTAAGGTGATGTGTATGTATTGGAATTTTCTTTTTTCTTCCATTTGATACCAACTCCTTGTTTGATGTATCAGTACTATCTGGTGTATTGGGGGAGTATGTGATTTATCATCTGTGTGCTTTAGGTTTGGCGTGGGATTCAGGTTGGTGTGAGGCATCAGGTTAATGTCGTGTGACAGATAATGTTACTTTCTTGTTGATACCATTACTAGGTTACCCTGTTTTTGTTTGCTATATACATGTTTGTATAAATGCATCTGATATAACGGGGACGTTTCATGTTGAGGGGGGGACGTATGTGACAGACTTTTCAATGCTCCACTGTAAGGGTTTGTGTGGTTTGTCCACTGGGGGTTGCCGTAGGTGTGAGACTTACATTAGGGTGATGTTGTGAACAGGTTTGATTGAGTTTGGTGAATTAAATACAAGTGGTGATTCCAGATTGTGTCCATGTTTCATTTCCATATAATCATGCTAAGTACGAAACCAAAAATTACTCAGATACACTACTGACTAGATTCATGAGAGGTTGGCTAATGTGTTTAAAAGTAAAAACTACAGCAATTTCATGAACTTACCAGCGTGCGTACTTCGGAAAAACCTAATATTAACGGGTTTCAGTGCTGGAACTATCAGTGTTTGGAACTATCGGCTGCTCCACGACACGTGTTACTTCTGCATTCCTCAGTTCCTGTGGCGGCTTATGGGAGTGTAGTTACTCTGTTTTTCAAAGGCTCTGAGTAGAGCTTTACATTGTAACAATTAGTCTACGACATTGCTAAACTTTTTCTGAACGTTTTAAGAGCTGTTTAGCTGTGGTGATGGATGGTGAGGATATGCGCGAATTAAACATGAACCTTTAAACGTACAAAGCACATTGGAACAGCTTTATGAGAGCGGTTGTTAAACTGTTAAAAAGTATGACCTGGCCGACCTGCAGCTGAGACAGAGCAAGAGAGGATTGGTAACACTTTATTTTGAGAGTCCATCTCTAGATGCTCTACATATTATCTGCATACTGTCAACAACATTTTAACAAACTATCTACTAACCCTAACCCTAATCCTAACCTTAACCATTCCCCTATGTTAAACCTAACCTTAACCATTACCCTAAAACATATTCTAAACTTACCCCTACCCTTAAAATACACATTTAGTTGCTTATTAACAGATGGTTTGTTGATAGTTTGTTGATAGTCATATCATCAACAAACTATCTGTAGAGCACATACAGATGGAATGTCAGACTCTCCAAATAAAGTGTAACCATAGGATTTAATACTTTTACATAGATTCTGTCAATCCCATGACTCAGCCACACACAGGTAGTGCCAAAACCAAACGAACCACTTGTAAGGTACAGGATGTCAACTAAATATCATGAATGGGCCTATTATGAATAGTAATGTTATTGACCATGAATGTATTAGATTAGTGTTTTCTGACTAGTATGTTAGATTATTGCTATTTTGTCATACTTGCTAGCCATACATTTTGCAGCATATTGTATTATGCCTAATGGAAACGAGATTATCAGGCAATTTATAGAGGGAAATTGTGAATGATAAGACATCAGGCTATATACTGTATAGTAAATTAATTTATCAACATATTTGTATTAATTTACTCATTGCTGGCTATTTTAGGGTAGTGTAGAGCATTGAGTGTGAAACGAAATATTGACCATCAGAATCCTTGGTCCTCTACTGAATCAAACATCAGCCAGGCAGGACACATGCTATAGAGTGGTTACATTATAGCAATAGTTGGATTCAGTTTTTTTACAATTTAATATTTTGACTGGAATTGTGTTGGAAATAATAATAGCAGCATTTAAATTCTTGTTCAAAATGGTTTTTGAATGTGCATAATGAGCATCCTTTTAGGGTCAAATGTCATGCTTAAGGACAGAATCATGTTGTTTACCTAGATCAGGGATAATAACATTTATAAAGGGCACCTACACTTTGTTCCTGGGTTGGGGGGCATAAAAACATACCCACCTATCCAGAAACCATTACCACACCATTGATCAGTTGATCAATTATTTCATCAGTTAAGAACTTCCAATGGCAAACTGATGCCATATCTGTAAGTTTGTAAACATCATATTCTCTGCTTGTAGCAATAGTATAATAGGTAGCAACAGTCAACATTCATATTATTTATACCTCCAACTTCCTGTTTGCAATGTTGGTCATTGTTTCAGTGTAAACTATGTTCAAGCTGATGACCAAGCTGTCACTGTCCAGCCTGCCCTGGACTCGCTTCCAGGGGCTCTAACCATGCTGGAGGCTACGGCCCCCACACCAGAGTCTGGGGCTCTGCCCTACATAGATGAGGCTCTGCCCCCAATGCCAGAGCCTGGGGCTCCGCTCTCCATGCTAGATGCTCCACCCCAACACCAGCGCTTGAGGATCCACCCTCCATGCCAGACCCTGGGGCTCCTCCCTCCTTGAATTAAGCCCCCCACGCCAGAGTGTGGGGCTCTGCTCTCCAAGCTGGAGGCTCCACACCCCACGACAGAGGCTGTGGGCGCCGCCCTGCATGTTTGAGGCTCTGCCCCCCAGCCCAGAGCCTGGGCCTTGGCCTCTCATGCATGGGACTCTGCCCCTATTACTGTTCCACCAGCTCCACTACCTACTCTGGCACCTACTTCTTACCCTCTGGATGGTCAGGGATGCAGAGTGGGAAAACAGTCCCTGGTTTCCGGGGTCTTTTTTGGGAAGCTGGGTAGGTGAGATGGAGTAGTCTGGAGACCTCATAGGCTTCTCCAGGGGGTGGTTGAGGCTCACCCTGACGGGCCCCAACAGCAGGGTGAAGTTCCACTTTCAGGGTGGCAGACAGGGGTTCCTCCAGCCCTGTTGACAGCTGCAGTCCCTAAGGACTATGCGGGGCTGGGAGAGGGCCAAAGGACACGCCCACTATTCATCGGGCCGGACCCTGAAAGAGGCTTGTGGGTTCAAGCCACACTGCAGCTCCCTCCAGGTGCTCTGACGGAAGAGGCTGGGTTCCTGGATGGACAATTGTTTCTATTTTGATTGGATGCCTGTGGGTCCAGTCATGCTGCCATATTTTGGCTACCCTGGGACCCTGAGACCAATACTACCCTGGGACCAATACTGCATGAACAATCATTTCAGCTGTTGGCAATAACCTCATCAGTGTATTTATACCTCCACCTTCCTGTTTGCGGTGTCGGACATTGTTTCCATGTAACCTGTCAAGCTGCTGTAATATCCCCTAAAGCTTTCTTTTGTTGTTTTCTATTAAACTACGCCATCATGGATTTAAATCCTGCAGCACACGCAAGGTCCCCCTGCTCAAGCCAGCGCATGTCCAGGCCCGTCTGAAGTTTGCCAATGACCATCTGGATGATCCAAAGGAGGAATGGGAGAAGGTCATGTAGTATGATGAGACAAAAGTAAAGCTTTATGGTCTAAACTCCCCTCGCCTTATTTGGAGGAAGAAGAATGTACAACCTCAAGAACACCATCCCAATTCTTTGGAGATGCTTTTCTGCAGAGGGGACAGGAGGACTGCATTGTATTGAGGGGAGGATGGGTGGGGCCATGTATCGCGAGATCTTGGCCAACATTCTCCTTTCCTCAGTAAGAGCACTGAAGATGGGTCGTGGCTGGGTCTTCCAGCATGACAACGACCCGAAACACACAGCCAGGGCAACTAAGGGGTGGCTCCGTAAGAAGCATCTCAAGGTCCTGAAGTGGCCTAGCCAGTCTCCAGAAAAAAAATCTTCTATTGGTTTTAGGTAGCTGAAAATCTGAGTTGCCCAGCGACAGCCCCAAAACCTGAAGGATCTGGAGAAGGTCTGTATGGAGGAGTGGGCCAAAATCCCTGCTACAGTGTGTACAAATCTGGTAAAGAACTACAGTAAACATATGATCTCTATAATTGTAAACAAAGGTTTCTGTACCAAATATTGAGTTCTGCTTTTCTGATGTATCAAATACTTATGTTGTGCAATAAAATGCAAATTCCTTATTTAAAAACGATACAATGTGATTTTCTGGATTTTTGTTTTGGATTCTGTCTCTCAAAGTGCGATGATGTGAGAGACATCATCTCATTTTACCTATGATAAAAATGACAGACCTCTACATGCTTTGTAAGTAGGAAAACCTGCAAAATCGTCAGTGTATCAAATACTTGTTCTCCCCACTGTACTCAGTAAAAACAGTATTTTTAACTTTGCATCTGTTTCAGACTTTGTATATATACAGCCTAGTTTCACTAATTTGTATAAAACGTATTACATTAGAATCTGTATTCATGGGTAATTGTGGTATTATCAAAAACGTGTCCATATTGTCTGCCAGGTCTTGTTTGGAAACACATATTCCGATGTTTGATGTGACATTAGCTAGCACTTTAGACCACAGACAGACACATGTCACACCTTTACATTAATCTTATGTCTTTCTGATCGTAGGTGTGTATTAAATCATTCACATCATGGCCTCGAACACCAGCGGCAACCCACTGGACAACGCCACTCTGGCCCTTTTCCTGAACAAGAAAGCCAGCACAGCTATCTCTATCATTTACATTTTTGTCACCATATTCAACCTAACAGGAAATGGCCTTTCAATGTGGCTTCTCCTTTTTCGTACCACTCCCAAAACTCCATCCATCATCTTTATGATCAACCTGACCTTGACTGATCTGGCCTTGGGTCTCGTATTGCCATTTCAGATCATGTACCAGATGCATGGGTATAATTGGTGCCTGGGCCCAGAGATGTGCAGGTATTGCTGTCTATTACTTTGTTATTTATCTCTATATATAATTATTTACAGTAAATTGATATACATTCCAAATTATTCTGCAAATTATATTTGACACAAATTTTCCTAAATAGTTGATGCAAATGACAATCAGTATAATTTTCATGTCTATTATACCGTTAGGGTATAAGTCGAATTTCATTGAACAAACCACCCAATGAAAACAGCATTTTTTTTAACAATAAATACTCAAAATGCACTGTTCCAAGTTATTATGCAAAAAAGAGTTTCAATACATTTCATAGGTTGTAGCATTAGGAGGCCATATTTACTGAAATCTAAAGCTATTTCAATCAAACACATATTAACAGGGCAAGTTACCTTAAAATAGGACCCCTTCTTTGATATCACCTTCCCAATCCTTGCAGCCATTGGATTTGTGAGTTTTGGAGAGTATCTGCTTGAATGTCTTTGCAGGATGTCAGAATAGCCTCCCAGAGCTGCTGTTTTGATGCAAATTGCCTCCCACCATCATATATCGTTTGCTTGAGGATGCTTCAAAGGTTCTCAATAGGGTTGAGGTCGGGGGACGATGGGTGCCACATCATGAGTTTCTCTCCTTTTATGCCCATAGCAGCCAATCCCTTAGAGGTATTCTTTGCAGCATGAGATGGTGCATTATCATGCATGAAGATGATTTTGCTACGGAAGGCACAGTTCTTTTTTCGTACCATGGAAGAAAGTGGTCAGTCAGAAACACTAAATACTTTACAGAGGTCATTTTCACAACTTCAGGGAACCTAAAGGGACCCTACCAGCTCTCTCCTTATGATTCCGGCCCAAATCATGACTCCGCCATCTCCTTGCTGACGTCATAGCCTTATTGGGACATGGTGGCAATCCATCAACCATACACTACTCCATCCATCCGGACCATCCAGGGTTGGACAGCACTCATCAATAAACTAGACTGTTTGAAAATTAGTCTTCATGTATTTCTGGGCCCACTGCAACCAATTCTGCTTGGGAGCATTGGTTAGTGATGGCTGAATATTAGGTTTATGAACAACTGCAAGCCTCTGGTGGATCCTACACCTTGAGGTTCGCAGGACTCCAGAAGCACCAGCAGTTTCAAATACCTGTTTGCTGCATTGTAATGGAATTTTAGCAGGAGCTCTCTAAATCCGATGAATCTGTCTGGCAGTAACTTTCCTAATTATGCCTTTAAACCCATCTGTGCTCTTAATAAGCCACAAATCTCTTCAAAGTACAATGAGCACACTTAAGTTTTCATTAAATATCTAATGTTTTCATACCTTGGCCAAGGCATTGCACTATTTGATGCTTTTCCGCAGCACAAAGATCCTTTTTTTCCCTCATATTGCCTGAAACCTGTGGCCTGCTTAATAATGTGGAACATCCTTCTTAAGTAGTTTTCCTTATTGGGCTCACCTGGCAAACTACTTATCACAGGTGTCTGAGATTGATTTCAGTAATCCAAAGTTCAAAGTTCAAAGTTGTTTATTTGTTATATGCATCGAATAACATCACATCATCCTATGCAGAGAAATTCTTTTGACATTGCTTGACACATCTA
This sequence comes from Umbra pygmaea, assembly GCA_016801145.1. Lineage (NCBI taxonomy): Eukaryota > Metazoa > Chordata > Actinopteri > Esociformes > Umbridae > Umbra > Umbra pygmaea. The sequence continues at coordinate 8,880 of JACXGM010035999.1, forward strand.
TGCAGTGGGCTTAAAAAAAGATAACAACAATATAAAGAATTTTTAAAACAATAATGACAATAGTAATAATAATAATGCGCTATGTACTGAGCAATGATCTGGAAAATGTACAACACTAGATAAATATATAATAAATATTATAGATTTGGCACGGAAAATTGCTTTTAAGGTGCTATTGAATTCTGCTACATTAAATGTAGAGAGCATGAAATGACCAGAGAATGTTAGTGCTCAACAGATGATTTGTGATCAGTGTCAGTGTTCCAAGTTGAGCAGCCGAATGGCCTGGGGGAAGAAACTGTTTTTAAGTCTGGTAGTCCGTGCCTTGATGCTCCGGTAATGTCTACCAGACGGCAGCAGCGAGAAAAGTTCACGGCCTGGATGGCTGTGATCTTTAAGAATGTTCTTTGTTTTCCTAAGGCATCGCTTCTGGTAGATGCCTTGCACAGAGGGGAGGCAGCAGCCTATGATGCGCTCCGCTGACTTCACCAGCCTCTGAAGGGCCTTACAATCAGCAGCAGAGCAGCTGCCCTACCAGGCTGTAATGCAGCCTGAGAAGATGCTCTCAATGGTGCACCTGTAGAAGTTAGTTAAAATCCTGACAGACATGCCAAACTTCTTGAGTCTCCTCAGGAAGTATAGAAGCTTTTGGGCAGTTTTTGTTGCCGAGATTGTCTGTCTGGACCATGTGAGGTTGTCGCTGATGAACACACCGAGAAACTTGAACTCTTAAACTCTCTCGACTTCAGCTCCATCGATGTGTATGGGGGCAGGACCCTCCCTCTGCTGCTTTCTAAAGTCCACTATCATCTCTTTTGTTTTGCTGACGTTGACAGAGAGGTTGTTGCACTGGCACCAGGTAGCCAAGGCTCTTACCTCCTCTCTGTAAGCAGTCTCATCGTTGTTGGAGATGAGACCTAGGATAGTTGTGTCATCAGCAAACTTTATGATGATGTTGGAACTGCGTGTGGCCACACAATCATAAGTGAACAGAGCGTACAAGAGGGGACTCCGGTGCTCAGGGTCATTGTGGAGGAGGTGAGGTTGCCCATTCTCACCATCTGGGGTCTTCTCTTTAGGAAGTCCAGGATCCAGTTGCAAAGGGAGGAGTTAAAACCCAGGGTCCTGAGCTTGGAAATGAGCTTAGCAGGAACAATAGTGTTGAATGCTGAGCTGTAGTCCAAAGAACCAAGAGACACAATAACATCAATGAGTTTGATTGAAAAACAAAATATTTAATGTTTGACATTTAATTCCAGTTTGCATAATAATTTGAAACATGGTGTAGATTACTAATTTCCAAGCCTTAGACAATAGTCAACCACCTGTAGCTCGGCCAGTAAAGGACCAGATTGAAAAACAAACGGATATTGATATGCACTAACTGTTTGAAGTTGTGTAAAAGACCATAAATGTCCAAAATACTAAATGTTTTTTTCTGCTTTTCCACAGGCTGCTGACTATCATGTTTTTTGCAAACATGTACTGCTCAATCCTCACAATGACCGCCATCAGTGTAGACCGTTACCTGGGCATCTGTCGGCCCATGCTCTTCCGTGATAGAAGAGAAAGGAAATCGTTTGCTGTGATTGCCTGCGTAACTATGTGGACAGTCGTTCTCTCAGTGCTGTACCCACTTATGACAAACGACCTGACATTTTACATTCCAAAACTCGGGATTACTACCTGCTTTGATGTTCTGAAGAAGGACATGCTTCCATCCATTAAGGCCTGGGCTGCCTTTCTCTTCACCATTATTTTTATCCTCTTCTTTATCCCTTTCTGCATCACTGTGTTCTGCTATATCGGCATCATACGCAAGCTGACTCGAGTCTCCAAGACCAACCAGAAGGAGAGGGCTATACGCCTTGCTGTCATCGTCCTGGCAGTCTACACGCTCTGCTTTGCTCCCAGCAACATCCTCCTCCTGGCTCACACGATCCGTAGGCTTTACTACAATCAATCCCTTTACATGGCGTACAAGCTAAGTCTTTCACTAAGTTGCCTCAACAGCTGCCTTGATCCCTTCATCTACTACTTTGCCTCTAGGGAGTTCCGTCAGAAGCTGCGGCAGATGCTAAGGTTGAGGACACTGAGCAGTGGGGACACTGGGAAGACAGAGCCACACAGAGAGAGCCTATACTCTGCCCAGTACCTGTCTGATGGCCAGGGAGGAGGGGAGAATGGGAGGGTGTCTGTTAAATATAACAGCTAATAACTGTGCCCTGTAAAGATGAGGACACATAACAGTCAAGAAGACATGACGTTGTGCAAGAGTTTGATAAGCTTCCGACTCTGGACTACAAATGCTACCAGGTGATGGGAGTTTGAAGCCCAGCTCAGCCGTTGTCTGTGTCCTTCCTCTCTGTCTCCCCCCAGATGTTGACCTAGCATATGTGTTCTACTGTTCTGTCATTACCAAGAATAAAATACCCCAAAAAGATCTTTAAAAAATAGATAGCATGAAGCAATATGCTCTACTGCAGGGCTGCTCAATCCTGCGGCTGTAGAGATACCATCCTATAGGTTTTCATTCTAACTATAAGTTAGCACACCTGATGCTAATATTTAGTTGGATAAAATGCTTAATCAGGTTAGTAAAGCATAATTAGGTTAGTCACAACTGGGGTTGGAGAGAAACCC
>JACXGM010036000.1:0-11518 GCA_016801145.1 Umbra pygmaea
TAAAGTAACATGAATTCATGACTTGTTAATGTATCATAATGTCATGACTGTACTTGGGGGGGCACATTATTGCTAACTCATTATTAATTACATATAATTTAACATGAATTCATGATTAGTTAATGTATCATAATGTCATGACTGTACTTGGGGGGGGGGGCACATTATTGCTAACTCATCATTAATTATATATAACAACATGACTTCATGATGAGTTAATGTATCAATGTCATGACTGTATTTGGGGGGGCACATTATTGCAAACTCATCATTAATTACATATAAAGTAACATGAGTTTATGACATGTTAATGTATCATAATATAATTTCTTGTCTTGTCCCTCAAATTAAAATATATCAATTACGGTACACATGTTCTATTCATATTCAGCAATTCTAAATCAGATATCATTTGGGGCTTTTCGGTGGTTTGTAAAGAAGTGGAAGAGCAGAAGTGATGTGCCCGCGTTTGGATGGAGAAGGAACTGAACGGTAGGGGGAAGTGGACACATTTTGAATGGGCAGTGATGGCCCAAAAGAAAAGCAAGAACACAAGACTAACATCTGACTGCATTATGATATAAAGACAGTAAACCAACCCACAAAATATCCACAGAAAAAACCTGCTAACACAGACACAAATTTAATATATTGAAAATGGCATCTGCTTAATGAATATGTTAGTGTAGGTATTTCACTCTTGATGGCAGCAGTGGAATCACTTAAAACACAATGAGATCAAATTGTTTTTAATTATGAATGCATCATTGTGTGTTCAATGAGTAAGGTTAAATGTAATTATTGCATGACATCTAGTGTCATTCAATGTCTGTGACAGTTGCTGGTGACAAATCTATGAACAATTTTACATTGTACCCTTTTAATACATCTTCTGATTTAGTTTACCCCAAAGTGTTAATTAATACATTAATTAACAAGCATGTACTAATGTGTAGTTCAGATGGTGTTATTCATACAGGAATTCATATGACTCATGTCGTAGTTAAGGTTAGTTCTTCATTAGTACATGTCTTAACTCATCATTAGTTCATTGTAAAGTAATTATTAATTCAGGTATTAATACATGATTATTCATGTACTGTTATTGTAAAGTGTTACCAAAAATTGTCTATGCGAGAATATGTATGGTGGATCTGGGAAAAAAATGAATATTCTCTGGATTGAGGGTTATGAAATCTCCAGGGATCAACACATCCATGCTGGGCCATAAAATCAGAAAAATATTTTGACATGGCAGAGGGAACACTAGTACGTGACCTGGACCGGTCCAGTGCAGGGTCCATGACACAATTTAAATCCCCGCCCAATATCAATAAATGTGTATTTAAGGCTGGGATCTGCATCAATGAATTATTAGCGAATTCTACATGATCAAAATTAGGAGCATAAACAGTTACTAAAATAACAGGTGTATAGTCAAGTAAGCCCAAAACAATCAGATATCTTCCAGCCCTATCAGAAAGAAATTTATCTAAGGAGAAGTTTATTTTTTATGAATTAAGATAGCTACTCCTCTAGCTCTGGAATCAAAATTAGAATGAAAATAGTGACCAGCCCATCGGAGTTTAAGTCTAAATTGATCCTTAATGCGCAGATGGGTCTCCTGAAGGAAAGCCACATCAACCCTCAGCTGCTTCAGGTGATTAAGCACTCTGGATCTTTTAACAGGACTGTGAAGAGAGAAAAAAAAATAATAGAAAAATACCCTCGATAACATTACAGCCATTAGGACAGTGCACAAACCATGTTGAGTGACTGTTGAGAAAGATCAACCACAATTAGTAAATACGTAAAGTAAATATTGTGTAGATAAATAAGATAAAGGAAAATAACATACATGTAATAAGACAGACAGGACTTTTTTTCCACCCCCCCTTCCCTCCCTCACCAGACCTTAAATTTCCCTTCCCAAATAAGGGAAACTGGAGGCAAAAATCACATCTCTTCCTCCTGTGCATCTAAACAAGTCAAACAGATTACCTCTCAGGGTCAGAGAGGCTCCACAATGTAGAAAACATGAAACATTACCTAGTGAAAAGAATAGTTATTGTAAAAACACACCTAAACATTGCAAATTAATCAGAACACAACTCCTAAAACAGTTGCTTGTAATTGTCAGAACTTAAGGGCAGAACGCGTGCTCAGAGGGAATCATAGACCCACAGAATATAGGCTACATGTAACGTCAGCATTTCTCCCATCAATTAGCAACAAGCCAAAAATTATGAAGGAGAAAAATAAAAAAATAAAAACAGAGCACGTAACATTAATTCAACTTTAAATGAGCCATCTTGCCCTATCGACAGAGCCTAAAATACATATTAACATTAAGAACAATTTTCCAGTAAGCCAATAGCCTTATTTCTCACGAACGCCAATAGCCAATGAGAACATTTGACGGTGGACATAAACTGAGCAGTGTCAGCCTACCTCGACCAGGCGGGTGTGCTGAACTAGCCAGTTGTGAATTGCTAATTAGCCAGCCCTAGGTGGCTCTATGTTATGCCAAAAAGCTTGTTAAAACAAGAATACAAAAAACGTTTTACTGGCTGAACACAAACAAGTATCCCCTCACCCACGCAGAGATATCACTGAAATGGCCGTCAAACCATCTCTGGGCTTCATTTGGACAGTCGAACTGTAGCTTCTTTCCACCGAAGTCAACACAGAGCTGGGCTGGAAAATGAAGAGAGAACGGCACCTCCTTCTTGTGTAGACTGCGTCTCAAACTGGAGAAAGCAGCCCTCTTCTTGGCAGTGTTTGCGTTATAATCCGGAAAGATGTAGACTTTCCTCTCCCGATGAAACAGTTGACGCCGACTGACAGCCCCCCATCGACTGGCTCGTTCCTTGTCAGTGTAATAGTGGAAGCAGATTATAAAGACCCGTGAATTGCCGTTGCCTTGGTTATCCGATGGATTGGGGCCTATTTGATGAGCTCTGTCCAGGAATGGTGGGGATGGAAAGACATCAGGAACCAACACCTCTGACAAGAAACTGGACATAAACGCAACAGGGTCCTGACCTTGGGGGACTCAAGGTCCTCCATCTTTTCGGTCAGTTGCTTGTTGGATATAGCTAGGACCTTAACCGTCTTTTCTAGCGAGGCGATGGAATCGCTATATACATTAAGGTGCTGTTCCAGCTCAACTATACGGCAGTCTTGCGCTTCGAACTTTGCCGTAAACCCCTCTAAAGAGGCGGCGATGGGAGCCAGGGCAGTGTCAATAGCGGCTTTCAGCTGACTGGTGATAGCTGCTGTCAGCTCAGACATCAAAAGCGCGCAAAGATTTCCCAGGTCAGCGGGCAGTTGAAGCAACCCTTGCGCAGAGTAATTACCCTCAGAAGCGGCAGGACAGACCGCAGGTGTAGCAGGGGTAGATTTAGTCTTGTTCCGTCGACTTTCGGCCACCATCAGTGATTGAAATAGTAAAAAAAGTTTTACAAAATAAAACTAGTGCTTTTAGTGTGTGAAAATATAGGTTTTGTATTAAATGTATTTCATAGCATCGGGAGCCTACTCCACTGCGTGCCTCTTGCCTACATGCTCAAACGGAAGTCAGATTCTTGACTTTTTAAGCTATATATATCCTAAAAGATGAGGTTGTTAGCCGTGTTTCTAGTTGACTTACATTTTATTTGATGTGGATGTGTACAAGGCACATTGCTCACATTATGAGGTTCAATTATTATTTTTGTTGTAGCTACTGTAAAATAAAGACAGCTTTCTGTAGACATATGACATTTATATACAACCTAAATATTTGACTTGTGGACTGTGATTCTATTCCATTTTATTTTTTTGGGGGGGGGAAATATCCCGTGGGCAGGATACTGATCCTTAAGAGGTTAGTTATTACATTTTATTGCAAAGACTAAAGTCAAGAATATTTTAGGACATGATACATATTATTCAGTTAATTCTCAGCCAGGGCTAACGTTATTTTGTCTAAAGTAATTGGCCATTCAGCCATTGACAGCATTCATTCAGTGAGAGGTGCTTAGCGCCTGGGTTGCTTAGCGCCTGGATTGCTTAGCGCCTGGGTACCAGATAGTTGGCTGGGTACCAACATTAGGAGGCATCTAATTTTAGCAACTTTAGTAGGAATTGGGGTTAAAAAAACAGGGAAATCATCAATAAATAGCATTCCGTTTGAGATTTTTTTAATTGGACAAAGGAATAATGTACAATACACAACTTTAGGAAAAGTCAAGGAAGGAGGAGGGTGTAGCTCTCCAAATCACAGATCTATTTTATTGGCATCGGCATTTGGCAATTCTAGTGTTAACAACAAGTAGGTACTGCCAAGTACAATAAATTCCATGACTGCAGAAAAGGAATAGCAAAAATATGCTCACTTACCCAATTACAGCTCTAGAAAAAATTGAGAGACCACTCAAAACAAAAAAAACTTTGCTGAGGGAAAAGATTTCAGAAAAACAAACACTACACCTAACAACACGCAGTAACACTAAAAATTAACAACAAATACACAACACTCTGAATGAACTTAAATACATGACTAATTGGGAATATCATGCAGCTGGAAAACTAATGAAGAAGATTGCTTTGAACTCAATCATTTCAAACTGGCGAGAAACTAAAACACTTACAACAGAACAGGCCCCGCCCACGCCAATGTTAAATTCTTGACTAGCAGCCATACTCCTCTAAAAAACACAAACCATAATATTTGCCACTAAGGACTGGTACAGTATTGATGGAAGAAGTGGGTCAAAAAGGGTATTTCATGATGTACCTAGTATAGTGTCAGCAGATAAATGACAGGTGGATAATTTTCTGGAATGTGGCTGTAAAATAATATCTTGTCTTACAGTTACAAGTGCCCCTTTAGACACAAATCACACACACACACACAGCAACTAAAAATGGCATGTCTTTTCATAACGAGACGGATCATTAATAAATAGATCTTGGTGATCATGCATGATAAATAATAGGGCACAAGATCTGCAAAACAGAACTATTTGATGAAAAGTAAAAGTATTGAGCCATGTCTTTCGCCAGATACAGCACCATCACTGAAGCTATTTATAGCCTAGTTTGAATCTGACAAATACATTTGTAGTTAGATGGCTGAACAACTAAACTTTATAAACTACAATAAACTTTGTAAACTAAAAAGGTTTTGCCCATTCACTATTGAAATAGTTTGAGCTTGTTTTTTTGTAAAATATGAATAATGTAATGACAAGCAAGTATCTGACCATATAGACTAACGTTAGCGTAGTAGCTAGGGTAACTATCAGGGTGACAGGTAATGCATTTAGCATGTCTACCTGACAGGATGGACACAGATAAAAAGTCTAGACTGACAATAAGGAGGAATATACAGTCAGTAGGAAAACATGTTTTTTCATTAGTCTGTATATCTGAAATGACTGCAGATTCTGCAATGGGATAATTTAATTATCATTTCAAATGTGTTCAGAAAGAGTTTTATAGCTCCTACAGCAAAATAGAAGACTATTTTTAATGTTAGAAATTCCATCATATTGGTTGTATTCCTGTAGGATGGTCATGTCATAATACTATCTTCAACCTCTCATTGGAGTTTGACACGACTGGTGAAATGAGACAAAGGTATAATCACATGATTACCTAGCTTAATTACTAACATACTGTAAAGGCTGGCTAGCTTGTCTTACTATGAACTGAGATGTTTAAACTACACTTCGGTTGAGACTGATCAGTAACCCCTCCCTCATCTTTCTCTGCTTACTAACCCCAGTGCCTAGTCTAACTATTCCAGTGCTCATTTTCAGATTTCATAACTGAAAAACTGAGAATGAAAAGTGCCAACTTCTGTGAATTAGACGGAAATGATCATTCACAGAAGTTGAAAGGAAGATGGCGGACTAAATTAGGTCGTGTAAGGCGCATCATGACAAACATTTAGATATAACATAACAAATAAAGACACAACGACAGTAGCTACGGGATTAAAAAAAACTAAACAAACTGGATAATAACAAGAAACATATTAAAAGAATAGAGCGATTTATTGACAAATATTACGTACATCAAACAACTATGGATGAAACTAAAGCTGGTAAACCGATAACGAAACGTAAGCGAGATTCCTCATCAGACACGGACGATATATTATTTTCACCTCCGGGAACAGTAAGGGCAGATTTAGACATATTAAAATCAATAAATGATAAATTGGGCATACTTGAACTGGTCAGTAAGGATATAAAAGCACTAAAAGCGAGTCTTGAAATGAATGACGAGAAAACGGCGTTGTTAGAGAAAGAGACAAACTAAATATTTCTGTTAACAACATGGCAACTGATATCAATGAATTAAAAAAGGAGAACAAACTTTTGAAAGATTAATTACTGGACATACAAACTAGATCAATGAAAAATAATTTTGTACTCACAGGTATCAAAGAGACAGAAGGCAAAGTTATCGAGGAAGTCATGCCTGATTTTCTCCAAACGGCGCTTAAAATCCCACACGATACTGCCGAAATGATAAAGTTTAAACGTGTTCACCGTTTCGGACAAAGAAATCAAAAATATGAACGCCCTATCGTTGCTAAATTTGCCTATTTTAAGGATAAAATCAACAATAAAAGCTTGGGGAAAAGACTTGCAGGTTCAAACATCGGTATGAATGATCAATTCCCCAAAATAATTGCAGAACGACGTAAAGTACTTTATCCGATCCAAAAGGAAAACAGAATGAAAGGTAAACGCGTTGCACTTGTTGTTGATAAATTATACATTGACAATCAGCTTTTTCGCGATAAAAACGCTACTCCCTGGCTATATTAAAATTCCTTACAAAAAACAATGATTATATAGGACTTGTAAGATGGGTAAACAATTGTTAAACTAGATATGGACGATAACTTTTGTTATTTATTAACTCAAAAAAAAATGTTTAAAGGGTAATAGACACACGGGCCCTCATTTATGAAACTTGCGTACGACCTAAAACAGGCGTACGACGGGCGTACGGCGATTCCTACGAAAAGCAAGGGATTTATCAATTTGAACGTGATCGTAGGCTGCGATAAAATCTCACGTCTGGTCTGACTTCGTGTACGCAAATTCTATAGTGTGACTAGCGGTGTTCATGGTATAACCATGTTCAGTGAATTGTTGCACCAGCGATCATTGATAAATGCGTCTGCATAGCAACTACCCCATATTGCAAATTACATTTCAGAATTACAAATTAATTATATACAGCACATTGCTATTAAGTGGTTTATTTTTTCCCTTTCACTTCGGGGTGGCCTAGAACATGAGGGAAGAAATTAGGCAAACAACAATTTAAATCAAATAGTATATATGTACATAATTTAAACAAGCGCTTTGGCAGTCCTGTAGTCGAAGCGATGGCAGATCTGGAGGACCTTAATGCATGCTCTCTACATTGGGATCTTTCAGCGGGAGATCAGGACATGTCTGGTATATCGCAGCCAACAATAGTCGAAGTATGCCAGCAGTTTTGGCGGCTATGTAGTCCCTTTCTGGTATATTCAAACTATGATTAAAAGACAATTTTATGAGATTGCTGGGTTTCCAACTAAGGCGAATCGGGCAATTGATTGACTGTAGCCACCATCCATTAATGATTACGCATTTATCAATCGCAAAAACTTTAATTCAGTCAACGTTCAGGTCATATGTGATTCAGGATTGTTCTGAATGTGGTAGTCGGTGGCCGGGTGGGACACGCGACTCTATTTTTTAAACTGCAGCGTTGGATCAAGGCTACAGGGTGCACTGCAAATCCCCAAACAAACAGGAGCGCAGGTTCAATAGTGCGCACACACGCACCCAAACCACAGAGTGATGTATAGGTTTGCTCTAGGGCCGGTGGCTCTGTCTTGTGTAAGCGGAGTGGGGTGGGGGACTGCTATACACACCAGAGCAGGCTTGTAACATAATTATGGCATGCAGGGTTCACCACGATATTGCGCTGGAGAATGTGCTATTCAATGAAGATCCGAGGCCACATCAGCCAGCTCTATGAAGGAGATAGGATCTTATTTTGAGCTTTTAACATAGTAAGTGCTATATTGGGTAAGAAAGCTACTTAAAAAATACAACGTGGAATGTTTAGTGAAAATAATTCATTTATTTGAAATACACTTCAGGTTCTCGTTAATCGCTTTCAATGACTATAGCAGTAACCTCAGTCAACACCGCATTTTACTTGAACAATCGACACCTAATTTTAAGCTTCGTAATTAAACCAAGCGGTTGGCCTGCACCTGAGACCTGAGTGTCTTTATTTTATCTCAGAGAAAATCCTTTTCTTTGCCGGATTTTGCTTATCCATGTCGTAAATTCTAAGAGCGAGGCCTCTAATCAATGCATATTTGTGGGCGTGTTATGTAAATTACGATGGTTTTCAACCGTCTGATTTATCAACAGCCGCTCATTCGTACGCTGGAATTGGAGTGATACGAAAGTTTTGTAAATCACACCTGGGTCTCGTCGTAAGATGATTTCTGCGCTCAAATCTACACTGGTTTCTACACACGATTGATAAATGAGGGCCACGGATTGTATTGTGGGAGCAGAGGTGTGTGGTATGTGTTAGGTACTGGTGAAAGCGATTTTGTGAATGCCATGATATGAGTGTGGTGTCTGATGCTTGCTTACCCTTATACTACTAGGCCTATGTTTTTTGAGCTGGAGCTGTATGGGGGGGGGGGGCTGTGAGGTTGTACAGAGGGATAATGTCAATATTATGAAATTAACTTATTTTATGGATTCATTGCACAGTATAACGAATGGCTTCAAACTAATATTCATCTAAAAGAGTGATTAATAATTTATTTCTATGGAGAGGTCTCTTTCTCTTGGGGACAGCCTGAAGGACCTGGACACTGGACATTCTGACTCTTTTAGGCCTATTGTAAGCTACTTGTGTTACATAACGGTCAAAACCTACTTGATCAGCCCCTCACTCAGTGACCCTGAGCCTGCTTGGCAAGGTGGGTCCGATTAAGCCAATGCCCTAAGAAGGGTTACATAGTACACAGGGAGATTCTCAAAGCTGCCATGGGAACCCTGTTGACCTGTACCTACCAATCGGGATTCCGGTGGGGTACCTCCTCCAGGCAGTGGCAGTGTTTGGCTAACACTGGCCGCAGTAACCCATGGGTAGGAGGTCACACTCGGACAATCAGGGAGGGAGGTTGTATTAAGGTTTTTATTATGGCCGTTTTAGTATAAGACAATTTTGGTCTGACCACTCAATGGAGGGTGGGTGTCCACACCAGGTGTCCAGGCATGTATCTTGGAAGAAACCACTCTACAATATAGACAAAAATGTAAAAAATACTCTGTTGTGTGAGTGTCTTTCTGGGCGGCTTTGCAGGTCCCTTCATGCAGCTATAGGACTTGGGGGGAATGCAACCACTCTACACCAGCTGGTATTATGGATTGAGATGAATGAATGAGGTGATTAGGAATGTGTGAGTATGTTTGTTTGTTTGTTTGTTTGTTTGTTTGTTTGTTTGTTTGTTTGTTTGTTTGTAACCCACAATTGAAGAATGGGAGTTAAATACATCTTCCTACAGAATGCAAACTGAACAGAAGCAACTAAAACAATGATAATTGCTAAAATATCAACTGATTATCCAGAAGTGTCTCTAAATTGAAAGTATTGAAAGGGGTAGAACAGGTATTAATAGAAGTAGAATACTTTTGGAAAAAATAGCTACAAAATAAATCAAAATAACGTATCTTTATAGATAAAATGTATTGAGCGCTACACAAATTGAGATAAGAGTAATTGGAATACTACTGGTAGTACGTTTGCTAATACACTACTTATGGCACAATGTGCTTGGTGGTGAGGAACAATGCTACCTAGTACAGGGTGTGGGAGGGATTGGATTGGGGCTGGATTGAGGGTTATTGTGATAATTGTTAATTTGGGGAATTGGGGGGAATATATTGGGAGGAATAGGGAGGACCAATGGGACAATTTATACTTTCTAGCACTCCAAAAATTATGGTATATCATCAAAGACAAGCAATATTTAAGCCATGTCGCAAAGGTGTTTTTAAAAAAGAATATCGAGATAAATAAAATGGAATTAAGGATCACAGTATGGTACCTGGAGAAATAAGTATAGCCAGCTATAATTGTAATGGATTAGCAGATAATAAGAAAAGACGAGCAGTATTTACCTGGTTAAAAGAAATGGAATACAATATCTACTGTTTACAAGAAACACATTCAACAGCTTTAAATGAAGTTTATTGAAAAAAGGAATGGGATGGGGTAGCTTATTTCTCCCATGGACAAAGAAACTCGAAAGGGGTGATGATATTAATTAAAAATAATACTAATATAAATGTGGAAAATGTCATTTTGGATTCTGAAGGTAGATGGAACATATTAAAGATGGTAATTGACTTGAAACAGATATGGCTCATTAACTTATATGGTCCAAATAAAGATCATCCACTATTCTTTAAAGAGATATATGAGAAGCTATTAAAATTACAAGCAACACAGGGCTATATAATTATGGTTGGGAATTTTAACACAACGTTGCACTCCAGCTTGGATAGAAAAGGTAATAAAAACATAAATTATCACCCACAAGCACTAAAGGAAATAAATAATTGCATGAACATTCTAGAATTGGTGGATATATGGAGGCTTAAATATCCTAGAATGAAACGATATACATGGCGGAGGCTTAACCAAGCTAGTCATCTTGATTACTTTTTGACATCATTTTCTCTTGCACCAAAGGTTAAGAAAGTGTTGATAGGGGAACGAATGAGGTCGGATCACTATATAATTGGTATATATATTGTTCTTACAGAAGTTCCACGGGGAAGGGGGTACTGGAAATTTAATCAAAGTTTACTGGAGGATAACTCCTTTTTAGCCAGGACTAAACAATTTATAGTAGAATTTTTTGAACATAACATAGGTACAGCAGACCCGCTTATTGTGTGGGATACGTTTAAATGTGCCTTTAGAGGCCATGCAATTCAGTACTCCTCCTGGAAAAAAAGGCAATTCATATTAAAGGAGTCCATACTAACCAAAGAAATTGTAGACATAATAGCTCAGATTGACAACAGTAATAGCTATAACATGGAGTTTCAGAATAAGTTGGAGGACAAACAAAAAGAAATGGAGGAACTCATACAAGAAAGATCAAACATAATTTATTATAAAAATAAAGCAAGTTGGATGGAATATGGAGAAAAATGCACATCCTATTTCTTAAATCTTCAACATAGGAATGCCACCAAGAAGAATGTATTGAAATTAGTAACTAATGAAGGATCCACTTACGACTCGCCAAATGAAATACTAGAGCAGGAAGTAAAATACTTCAAACAGATGTTCTCCTTCCAGTCTTCTCCAGTACCTTTAACAGATATTAATTGTATGAGTTTTTTCCCTGATAATAACTTAAAACTAACAACTACGCAAAGAGACTCATGCGAAGGATTAATTACAGAAGAGGAAA
>JACXGM010036002.1:0-11588 GCA_016801145.1 Umbra pygmaea
CCTACACACATACATATACACCTACACACATACATATACACCTACACACATACATATACACCTACACACATACATATACACCTACACACATATATATACACCGCCAACTCGTAATACATTTGCACAATAACACTAAAAGGATTTATTGCAATATTGTTAAATGACTTTCCTTAACTCTTTATAGACAGCTTCATAGTTCCTCAATCGAATTTGAATAATGTAATGTGAAGGACAATTACCTGGAAGATAAGGAAAATAAATTGAACAATAAAACAAATCTTCATAAAATAATGCAAAGCCAATCGTTAAAATATCTCTACAGTACCTCTTTTCCTGTTGTGTGGGATCTCCTCTGTCAAGTGGATGTCAGCATAGATAACATCACCTGGACATATAAAATGGGGGAGGAGAGAAAGACAAAGAGAGGGAGAGATGAATGTTGTATCAACCCAAACTGGAGTAGGGCAAAAAAAGCAAGTTTCATCTATCAGTTTCAAGTTTGTTACATGCACAGAAGAACACAGGTGTTATTGCATGTAGAGTGAAAATTGTGTGCTTCGGTTTCAACAATGCAGTAATATTATTGAAACATAAAAAATGTCCAACAAAACAGAAACCATCTCTAACAATATCAAAATGTACATATAACAGTTACACTGTTTGCATCATTGAATAATCTTGTGGTCAAGACTGCATATGATATTGCCAGAGTGAATGCAGTTGTGACTATCATTAAATACAACACTATGATGTCCATAGAAACAGTCAGTCACACAACAACATGATGCTGTGTGGTAATACCAGTGAAATGTCCATAAAGCAGTTGTCACCTGTACCATGTTTTTAATGATTTTCATCAGAACTACCATTAGGGTCCACTAGTCAATTAAACATGCTAATTTTTCCTAATTATAAAGCATGTAGAGTTCTGTAATTTTATCAAAGGTACACTTCAACTGTGAGAGACGGAATCCAAAACAAAAATCCCGAAAATCACATTGTATGATTTTAAAATAATGAATTTTTATTTTATTGCATGACATAAGTATTTGATACATCAGAAAAGCATAACTCAATACTTGATACAGAAACCTTTGTTTGCAGTTACAGAGATCATACGTTTCCTGTAGTTCTTGACCAGTTTTGCACACACTGCAGCAGGGATTTTGGCCCACTCCTCCATACAGACCTTCTCCAGATCCTTCAGGTTTCAGGGCTGTCACTGGGCAATACGTACATTCAGCTCCCTCCAAAGAGTTTCAATTGTGTTCAGGTCTGGGGACTGGCTAGGCCACTCCAGGACCTTCAGATGCTTCTTACGGAGCCACTCCTTAGTTGCCTTGGCTGTGTGTTTTGGGTTGTTGTCATGCTGGAAGACCCAGCCACGACCCATCTTCAGTGCTATTACCGAGGGAAGGAGGTTGTCGGCCAAGATCTCACGATAGATGGCCCCATCCATCCTCCCCTCAATATGGTGCAGTCGTCCTGTCCACTTTGCAGAAAAGCATAACCAAAGAATGATGTTTCCACCTCCATGCTTCACGGTTAGGATGGTGGTCATGGGGTTGTACTCATCCTTCTTCTTCCTCCAAACATGGCGAGTGGAGTTTAGACCATAAAGCTCTATTTTTGTCTCATCAGCCAACATGAACTTCTCCCATTCCTCGTCTGGATTATTCAGATGGTCATTGGTAAACTTCAGACGGGCCTGGACATGCGCTGGGTTGAGCAGGGGGACCTTGTGTGCGCTGCAGGATTTAAATTCATGATGGCGTAGTGTTACTAATGGTTTTCGTTGAGACTGTGTTCCCAGCTCTATTCAGGTCATTGACCAGGTTCTGCCGTGTAATTCTGGACTGATCCCTCACCATCATGATCACTGATGCCCCACTAGGTGAGATTTTGCAAGGAGCCCCAGACCGAGGAAGATTGACCGTCATCTTGAACTTCTTCCATTTTCTAATAATTGCGCCAACAGTTGTTGCCTTTTCACCAAATTGCTAGCCTATTGTCCTGTAGCCCATTCCAGCCTTGTGCAGGTCTACAATTTTATACCTACACATTCTCTGGTCTTGGCCAGAGGAGAAGGGTGAAGTGGAGGATGGGGGAGAGGGAGGGAGGGGGGAGGGTGTAGCAGCTTACAAAACAATAAGACAGTGTAAGAACAGCTCTCCCAAGAGAGGTTGTAGTCTGTTTGATTGAGTGAGTGGACAGGTGTCTTTTTTACAGGTAACAAGTTCAAACAGGTGCAGTTAATACAGGTAATGAGTGGAGAACAGGAGGGCTTCTTAAAGAAAAAATAACAGGTCTGTGAGAGCTGGAATTCTTACTGGTTGGTAGGCAATCAAATACTTATGTCATGCAATAAAATGCAAATTACTTATTTAAAAATTATACAATGTGATATTCTGGATTTTGTTTTAGATTCCGTCTCTCCCAGTTCAAGTGTTTGAAAATTACAGACCTCTACATGCGTTGTAAGTAGGAAAACCTGCAAAAATTGACAGGCTATCAAATACTTGTTCTCCCCCCTGTATATATATATATTTTTTTTTTTAACATGTATTATCCTTTTTGATTTTACTTTATTTCTAGTATTCATCCATCCTCATAATGCGTAATTACCACCCAAGTGGGGGGAAGGCATTGTCTGCGTGTGTAACGTTCCCCAGTTCTCCTTCCCTGGAAACTACAACTTCCCCTTCCTAGATTGCTCAGAACTACAATTCCCATTCCCCAGTTCATCTTCCCTGTGAACTACAGCTTCCCTGGTCTTGCCTCCTCAGAACTACATTTCCCATAACCCGGACTCAATCAACCAAATTCCATTCACCTGCTCTCACCCAGTCCTATATATGACACACACACACCATTGCCTCTTCGCGAGGTATTGTGAGTATTTTTTTCTCCATTCTGAGCATTCCATTGTTATATTGTTATTCCGGTTTGACCTTTGCTTTGTATTGTCGATTATTCTGCCTTGGATTTCCTTCTGTGCCTTAGCCTGCATTCTTGTGTTGTTTTTCTGGCCTGACCCCTGCATTGTTTGGTTGTGTGTTCTGCCTTGGATTAAGATTCTGTGCCGTTGCCATTTATTTATCCTGTTTAGAATAAACAGTGTTCTTTTTATCTTTGGGAGTGTTCATTACAGCATGGGGGCTAGGGGAAGTATATATAATGTATTGATCAGGGTTGGGGATCTCTAATTATTGTTGTCGTTTGTGTGTGTGTGTGGGGGGGGGATGATCACTCAGGTAATAATTTGTGTGGACATGATGCATAAGTCAATAACAGGGGCGGACTGGCCATCTGTGTGATCTGGAGAATCACAGAACGGCCGGTACTCCAGGACGGCCGGCGGGCTAATCTGGTTCACACTCCAGTACTGTAGGTGGAAGCAATGCACCTTTAATTTGGATGCCAGCTGCAATGGCCGTGGCCGCCAAGTAAGGAGAAGAAGAAGTGGAAGCGTTGAAAGAAACCAACCGCAAAGACGGTAAAAATAAAAGCTTAGAAATAAACTACATGCATAACGCGGCCGCGGGCAATAAACAGAAAAAAAAAGGGTGGTGCTGAAAAGGCGAGAGAAAATTAGATACTGAAGCCGCTAAATGTCGCAAACTAACTGAAATATTTAGCAGCACCTCACAGTTAAATATTAGCAGCAGACCTATTAGTGAAGAAGTGAGCCAGACAGCTATGCAGCAACATGCCACCAGTGATGATGAGGACAGAAAGTTGCGCTGGTAAAGTTGAGCTGTAAAATGTCACATGCTATAGCTAATATTAAGAAATATGTTGTGCTTTTACTTATACAAATGTTGGTAATGGTACAGTTAATGCTTACAAACTTTGAAGATTTTGAATACAGAAGTTACATTTGTAATTAGGGATGGGCCGATACCAAAACCAGTAGGCTACTTTGTATCGGGCCCGATACTGGGCATAAGTACTCGTACTTGTACTTGTGAAAAAGGCCCGATACTCCAAGCCAATACTTTCCTCCACATTTAAGAGCGTTATGCTGCGCAACGCTTTACAGCCCTATGCATATATTTCATATTGATGATAACGACAGTCTACTTCGTCATTCAGAGACCATGCTTCTAAAGCTGTAAAACGATTTATTGCTATTTAAAAAAGAAAGAAAAGCGATTTAATTGTGCCTAAAATGCATAATCATTCCTAAGACCAAGCCACGCGTTTGCTTTTGAAAAAAAATATTTTCCTCAGCAGTTATCCAGTAGAGTTCAAATAGCGAAATATGAAATCGTTTTTCTCATTGCTATTTTCATGTAGCCTAATAATTGTAAAATTATAGGTAAAAAATATTGGAATCCTCAAGGAAATGCGCACATTTATGTACAGGAACGAACAAAGGATGCAAGTTATTATGCTATTCGGTGCATACTATAACTGTAGCAAACGGCATGAGGAACGCCCCCGGACCTCTAAAAGCCACCTTCAGCGTGAAAAGACATAGGTAGTTTGAAAAACTTCTGGGTGAACAAAATAGTGGTATTTCTGAGTTCTGACATACTAACGTTAAGAAATATAACTTAAAGGAAATGCGATGTAGCCTATTTAATTTTGTTCAATAGATTACAGTGATAGTATACAGCTATAGCTAATTGTGTAGGCTACGCTACCGATTATAAAACAATCAAATACCTTAACAGAATTATATATGATTAGGTAAGTATCCCTGTTTTGGATAAAGTCACTTCAAACAGACATTCTCATCTTACACAAAACGTCTGCAATGCTTAGGGCAAATTCTAACACAAACGGCTATTGCGTTCGCATTTACATACGTGTTTCTCTCACTTTAGCTAATTAGGGAAGGAGACTTAAACCATTGACATCTGTAATAAATATTACACATTGACCTGCAATGTGTACGATGTTCTTCTGGATATGTAGGAATATTTACTTTTCTATATTTGAATTGGCTGATCAACATCTAAGAAATAGCAGATTTTAGCTTTATAATTGAGATTTGGCATAGTTCTTAAAAGTACTTGTATCGGTACTCGTATCGGCAAGTACCCAAAATGAAATACTCTTTACTTGTACTCGTTCCATAAAAAGTGGTATTGGCCCATTCCTATTTGTAATGGTTGTAATGTAAATGTGGTATTATTATTTGTGCAGTAAGTAATAAATTAATTTTAAGTCAAAATGGAATAGATTGTCTAGTATGCTGTTATAACAGCATATTATATAATCTATTCCTTGCTATCTTGGAATAAAACCAGTTTTTTTCAGGTTGATCTTAGACCAAGAGCAGAGAAAGATACCCACTCCAGCTAAACTTTAAATTACTTTACTTTAAGCGCCCCAAGTCAAACAGCCACAACCTAGAGGTTTTTTTTTCATACCACCCTCAGAAGAAGACAATACCTGACAGTACAGAGAGTGTTTAAACACAAAGATGGCACAGAGACAAAATGGGTTACATACTGAAGAGAACCATACCATGTATTGTGCAGTATGTTTAGCATTTGCCAAACCAACTGAAACCAGTCCCTTCATAAATGGAATGCAGGACTGGAACCATATCAAGTCAAAGAATTGAGGAACATGAAAGGAGCAACACGCACAGAGGTTGTGCTGAGGTATATTTTTTGAGGGCAACTAAATCAGATAAAGCCAGCCTGCTACATAGTCCCCAAATTGTGGCTCACAGAGATCAATTGAGGAAGAGATGGCAGGTGTTAGAAAGAGTAGTAGAATTGGTGATGTTCATACACTGTAAAAACTGTTATATATAACTTTAAAAAATTAAGACAACATTTTCCAACCACTTTTTGTAAGTTTAGCGAACTTCTTGTATTTTTTACGTTAGAAAAAAATTGGAAATAAACATTTTAGTGTGAGCTAAATTATTAAGTAAACTCTACTAAAAAGCCAAAAAAATTAACCAATGTCTAAATCGACAGTGTTTTAATGACAAAAACCGAATTAAATTAAGTTACATTTAAAAGAAAATTATGATTTGTCTTCGTAGGGAAATACGGCAGGAGTGTATACAACTTTCATATACACTCAATTCTTAAGAAGAAAACGTGCAGAAAAGCATGCTGGGAAATGGCAACAGGAGCAAAAATGGGCGGGTCGTGTCTTTTTATGTCTGATACAAACTTTTAAAATGAGTTTTGTAAAATCAATTTATAGTGAAGTCCATAGAAATTAATTTTATTGTAGAAAATATTGAGTTACGAAAATATTCACATTTTTTACTTATTGATAACTCAAAAAAACAAAGAACAAAAAATTTATTTATTGGAATAAATATAGTTTTTAAAATGAAGTCAAAGTCCAGTGCTGTTTTTTTGTCCCACTCCATCCCTGGTCAATAGTAACAATGTGTGTGGATATGACGCAAAAGTCAATAGTATGCAGATGTTTGTTGATTCATAGCTGATTTTACCCTCAGAACAGAAAACTAATAATAATAAAATGTCCGTCTACCTCTGGTTCTCCTGGACGTTTGGTCTAGTTTGGTTCTGACTGTGAATGTCACATCTTTAGGTTCAGACGACACATCTTTGTTCTTCTTCTGGAAACACAACAGGACCAGTAGAATGATGGAGAGAACAGCCAGTCCAGACAGAGAGAGAGACAGAGGGAGGAGGAGAGGAGAGGAGGAGGGAGGATGGGGTGAGGGAGGGAGGGGTGAGGGTGTAGCAGCTTAGAAAACAAAAAGACAATCACGTTAATTTATTTATATTAAAACTGATTAAACTGTATTGATCTGGATATTAATAGTTCTAATTAAACTGTATTGATCTGGATATTAACAGTTCTGATTAAACTGTATTGATCTGGATATTAACAGTTCTGATTAAACTGTATTGATCTGGATATTAACAGGTCTGATCAAACTGCATTGATCTGGATATTAAAAGTTCTGATTAAACTGTATTAATCTGAATATTAACAGGTCTGATTAAACTGTATTGATCTGGATATTAACAGTTCTGATTAAACTGTATTGATCTGGATATTAACAGTTCTGATTAAACTGCATTGATCTGGATATTAACAGTTCTGATTAAACTGTATTGATCTGGATATTAACAGGTCTGATCAAACTGCATTGATCTGGATATTAAAAGTTCTGATTAAACTGTATTGATCTGAATATTAACAGTTCTGATTATACTGTATTGATCAGGGCCCGGTTCCCCAAAACGTTCTTATCGCTAAGTAGTTCTTAACCTATTCCTTAACCTCTCTCTTAACCTCATGGCACGGTTCCCGAAACGTTCGTACGCTAAGTATATCTTCTGTAAGTCACACTTTCGTAAGGTTGGTCTTGACCATTCGTAAGCTCTCTCTTAGCTTTGTTTGAGCTTAAGCCGCTAGTCGCCGCCACTGTGCAGCAGTCTTTAGAAATAAATTATTTTATGGACATTTTAAGACTAATAATAAAATATGTTCGCAATGGATACAGGCCTATTTATGAAATTGACTTTATTTGGTATCAGAACTAATATGTGGTAATTAGCCTAGGCTATTTCGTAATGTCATTAAAGGTACAATATGTAATATCAATCAAAACAATAACAAAATACATACTTTGCATTGAAAGAAAACATCACTATACATATATTATATATATTTCTTAGTTGTGTACTTACATTATCCTAAATGTTTCCACCAACTTTCAAATCCAGAGAAATTTATAATTTAATTTGAAGACACGGGACGTTTCTTTTTGTCTCCCGGTAATGACGTCACATAATATAGTTGCTCTAAGTTCCAGGGAACCGCCAAACATAACGTGAATAAAGTTATAATATTTTTAACAATATATTACTTTGTCAGTGAACATTTTTTCTGTCGGAGACCGTATATTGGAAGGTTGTCATTGACGACGATAACAAAACCCATGATCCCACGCATCTTCCCGACGTCATCCAAGTACATTTTTTGCTATTGTTTTGATTGAGAGCCCCCTGGCGGCCAAAAGAATTACATATTGTACGTTTAAAGCGTTTAAATTGGCAATCACTTTTGATAATTAAAGTCTGGCAAGCAATTTGGCTCTAAATGGCTAAGATCTAGAAATGGGTAAGCATGGTGGTGTCCAGTAAGCGACCAACTATAGCAGTGATCCAACGTGTCCTTGTATTGAATCAAAGACGAGTCAGAGTCCGCGGCCATGTCAATTGTTTTATTCGGCTAAACTTTTGACATTTTGCCTGACGTGGCTATATTAAAAAAATGTCGCCTCCCAAGACAAGTCGTTATGAAGCTGCTGGACCTTCTCAGACCTGCGCTTGCCAGGCTAACGCGGCGGAATTTTGCTTTAAGCCCTGAAGTCCAGCTGCTTGCAGCGCTGAGGTTTTTTGCTACAGGTAGCTTCATCGAGGTCGTGGGAGAAAGAGCCTACAATGTTGCACACGTTCGCACACGCAAAATTGAGTGTGCAATTGGAATCTGGAAGCTGCGCTTTCGGTGCCTGCACAAGTCGGCAGGAGGACTGCGCATGAAGCCTCACAACTCTAGCGCAGTTACGGTGGCAACGGCCATACTCCGTAACATGGCTATGCGAGGAGGCGCAACTATTCCGGAGGGGGAGGAGGTGGAAGCGGATGAGGAGGAAGATGGAGAGGGAGAAGTTGAGGTCCTCCATCCTCCACGCTGCAGGGGTTGAGTCAAGGCAGCTTTTGATTGCAAATGTTTTTGATTGATTTATATTTTCTTTTTGGAATAACTTGCTGAGCTATCATTAGCCATCATCCATGATTGAATGGACTTTTCTTTTAATTCGTATTATGATGGAATGTTTATTTTTTTGAAAAATAAATGGTATTTTCAAACCTTGCATCCATTAAATATTCTGTGTGTGATTCTAATCCTTTAAACCTTTACTCTATCATGCCATCGTGTCCATTCCATAAGTGCTCTATGCAACGCCAATCATTGACATGCTTCTCAAGGTTGGCGAAGGAGCCTACACCTTAGAATTTCTCAGTCAAAAGTTGACATATGCCCAAATTAGCACGTCACATTGCTGATTCATCTTCATTGATTTATTGGGCATTGAACGCAGGTCACATGGTTGTCAGAGGATTCCCTTTCTGCTGCTTTGCCTCATGCATAGCCTTATGCGTAGCCGTATGCGTCATCAAACACACAGATAATGTACATTATGAACTAATGTCTTTCCGCAGCCTCTTCAAAGGAGACTTTATATATGAATGTGCAGTGCACTTAGATTGACACTGCTTAATTTCCTTGTGGATAAATAAGGTATGTCATAGATAGAGCAAGATTTTATGCGTAGGTTTCCAATGGCAATAGAGAATCAGTTGTTGACTCATTAAGGATGACAGAATGACATACAATCTTGTTGATGATCAAGTATTTTTAATGAAAATGCGCGTACAAACACACACAGACACGGTCACTGGTGTGACTGTTGCTCAGCAACAATAAAGACAAACACATACCAAAATCAGATTAGGAACTGTAAACCAAAAAAATTAAAAGTGTATTACATAATTTTTAGAAGTCTTTAAACCCACGTCAAGAAGCGGGACAACGGGATGAGGAGAGTGGATGGTTAGCGAGGGATACCCGGTTCGTCTACCAGTAACAAATCTCGTGTGAACACATTACTGACAATTTGATAATTGAATTATTAGTCTATACTTCACTGATAACTTAAACTATATTAAAATAAATGTTACTGGAATAATTTGAGGAATGTTTCATTTACATAGAACGTGTTGTCTTTCTTAACGCCATATGCACCTTCGCGTGAAGTGAAAAATTGATTCCTGAGCAATCGATGCAAACTAATTCAGCACCTTCCCTTGGGACAGCGCCTTTGTAACGTCGAACTTAAGAGGCAGCGTGTTAAGAAGCTTCCTAAGGGACACTTCAGGGAACACACTTAGGAACACAAACAACTTCGGTAAGATATATCTTTTAGAGTCTTCTTAGCACGCTAAGAGTGAACGTTATCGAGGAACCTGGCCCTGGATATTAACAGGTCTGATCAAACTGTACTGATCTGGAAATGTATCCTGTATCCATCAGAAGAGACAGCTTTATTTGAAAAATGAATCAAGATTTTGACATTACATGTACAGTGGCTAGAATATGTTAATACAATTATATTAAAAAGTTTCATGTGATCATCATTTCTTACCTGTCACTTTCATCAAGCTTTCTGGGGAGTTTTCGTTAGAGGTCCTACACCAGTACCATCCTTCATGAGATTTGTTAACAACAGGGATGGTCATCTCTCCTGTAGACTCAGTCCTGATGAGGGATGCATCTTTGTAGAAATCAGCTGTGAGTTTAGAGGGAGGTGTCTTATATCTGCATCTCAGAGTCACAGAATGTCCCTCAGTCACAGGAAGGGCGGGGCTCTCCAGGATCACAGGACCATCTGTACACAGGAGAAGGTTAATAAAGTAAAACTCTCGCCAAAATGCAACCTGAGTCAAACTTTCATTTTAAAGCATAATAAGAATGGAAATGCCACTTTTAAGATTTACCATATTCTCGTTTTTTGGTCAAATCACCTTTTAAACAGGAGGGATAGGGGCACTACAATGATAGCATCAAAATCGCTATTTTTAAAACACTAAGAAGGCTCAACACAACATGATACTTTGCTCGAAGTATCACCAGGAGCTGTACACATGAACTCGAGCATTGAAAACATTGTGTACACAGAGTGTACAAAAAATAAAGGTTTTGTACAACTCACTTTAGGAGTTTGTGTTTCTGGTGGCTGCTATTTTGCCGGTCAAAAAGTGTCGATCTCCGAATGCAAAGTAACAGGGTTTACGTCAGCTGAGATTAGATTATTTAGACTGATTTATTGAATGAAAGCCCTTATTTATTATTATTATTTGAATAGATATTGCCCAGTGTTGGGGGTAATGAGTTACAAAGTAACAGTTTACGTCAGCTGAGATTAGATTATTTAGACTGATTTATTGAATGAAAGCCCTTATTTATTATTATTATTTGAATTGATATTGCCCAGTGTTGGGGGTAATGAGTTACAAAGTAACAGTTTACGTCAGCTGAGATTAGATTATTTAGACAGATTTATTGAATGACAGCCCTTATTTATTATTATTATTTGAATAGATATTGCCCAGTGTTGGGGGTAATGAGTTACAAAGTAACAGTTTACGTCATCTGAGATTAGATTATTTAGACAGATTTATTGAATGACAGCCCTTATTTATTATTATTTGAATAGATATTGCCCAGTGTTGGGGGTAACGAGTTACAAATTAACGGATTACAGTAGCGATATTACGTTTTTAGGTAACGAAGTAAAGTGAGGCATTACACAAAAAATATCAGTAACTACTTTACTAGACTATAGGAACGCGATTTCTCTGTTACCTAAGCCGTGTTTGCCTGTGTGTAAAGTTCTGTGTGTAAAGCTCTGCTTAAGCCGTGTTTGCCTGTGTGTAAAGTTCTGTGTGTAAAGCTCTGCTTAAGCCGTGTTTGCCTGTGTGTAAAGTTCTGTGTGTAAAGCTCTGCTTAAGCCGTGTTTGCCTGTGTGTAAAGTTCTGTGTGTAAAGCTCTGCTTAAGCCGTGTT
>JACXGM010036003.1:0-11518 GCA_016801145.1 Umbra pygmaea
ATTCTGGGAGTTGTGGTAACTCAACTTTAGACGGATACAGAAGCCCCCCAGTGGATGCGAAAGGAACTGAAATATACTATCGGCTTTTCTCTGATATATTGAAAAAGAACAGACGTGTATATGACATAAATCATCTATGGTAACGTTTGTAAATGGTATACTATGAAACTGATTTACTGTGGAACACTCCTTTAAGTTTTAAAATCACAATTGGCCAAATGTCGCTGCATTTACACATGTAATTCTCCATGTCGGATATAGCCTATTACACTAACTAAAAAAATATGTGCTCAGTTCGCATAACGCCTGAAATAAATGAAAGGGCAGAAGGATTTATGAAAGAAATATTGGATGCCCGTGAAGTTATATGATTATGAAAACTACATATTAAATGTCTGTAAACAAGCTTCAAGTCTACATCTAGTCAGCGCAAAGAGTTGTTGAGGCGAGCAGATGCACTAAAATGCAGTAAACTTTGTAATTTAAATATAAAACATCAAACAACTTTATAGTCTTCCATATTTTATTCGGTAATTACTGCATATTCTCCAACTCTACACTTTTTCTATATTGACTTTTATAAAGTAAAGCACGTTGAGCTGCAATCCTTGTATGAAATTAGCTATATAAACAAAGGTTTATTATTATTATTATTATTATTATTATTATTATTATTATTATTATATAATGTACACATAAAATCAAATGAAAAATACTTTAAGGTTGTGTCCTTCATTATTCTCAAAATGTTTATTTTTTTCATAGTAATTATATAATGACATTATAAGCAGATTTACTCTCTGTAGCCTATTATATGTTTCCGTTTCCTGGCGTTTTTTAGCAACATCATCCCGCTGGTCTAAACTGTGCAGCCTCTTCCGAAAGCATCTTGTGTCCCCATAGCATTTCAATCCAAACTGATGCCCATGCCTCGGAAGTTATGACTATGAAAACTAAAGCTATAAAACATTCATTGTCTGGTAACATGCATTTACAGTGTGCGGTCATGCAAAACGAAGCTTGCTTGAACCTGAACAACACCGTGGACAGAGAGGTGAGGGGGTGGAGGAGGGGCAATAAATATAGGCCTACCTGCGTTGTTCTGACATTTAGTAAGAGGGTGTGTGAGGGGGTGGGGGGGGGGCTGTGTTTCAATTGCGCAAGCATGAACGATCATCTTAATTCATCAGTGGATCTCAACATGCCACTGAGTTGTTGAACTTTAACCTACCTAGGCAGAGTAGGGTTGACATCCGGCCTGAATACTGGTCCAAAGTCACAGAAATGAAATTAGCTGCTGATAAAAAGCCCAATACATTTTTTTTGCCTATATTACTCAAATGAATTTAATGTAACAAAATAAGTAATTCAATAATATTTATAATCATATTTACAAAAAAATATGATCAAATGATTAACTAAGGTCGTTTTCACACATAAAATTCCGGACCAAGGTCCGAACCAACGTTCGTGTTTAGTTACATTGTATACATTTGAACCCGTTCTTTTTGGTTTCACATAGTGATTTTGCTAGCGCACTAAATAATTTTACATGACATACCTACGGCCTGTCGTCACCACATACGTGTGTTGCTTCTCCCTTTGATTGGTGAGTAGACGGGCGTGTGTCTGACGTTGGCATGATGGTTTGTCTTTTTCCGTATGAATGAAAATGAATGAACAAATCCCGATTGCGTAGTATTACTACCAGCAGCATCAACGTCAGCACAAACTGCAAGCGCAGCACGAACTACAAGCGCATTACTCGCGAGAAATATATTTGAATGATTTATTCTGATCGAATTGAAATTAAATATCTAATCTCTCCACGTAGGCCTACTTCCACAATAAATTTTTGCTTTTTCTAGCGTTTTTTTCTGAGTTTGTTCTTTTTCTATGGTATGTAGTTGCCTAACTTCCTGTAATTGATCCGAAAGTCCGAACCATCCAAAAAGTGTTTTCATACTGCAAACGAACCGAACCATGGTTCAGTTTGGTCCGGACCGAGACCACCTTTTTGATCGGCCTTTTACACCTGCAATTTTGGTTCGGACCAAAATGAAAGGTTCGAAAGTCCGGACCAAACGAGGTATGTGTGAAAAAACGCCCTAGAGGTTTACTCTCTGTTGCCTGTTTCACAGCATTGATGATGTTTCAACACATTGACAAAGAGCTTACACAAAGTCCTTGTGTGGGGGATTTTTTGCTCAGTTTTACATTAGCCTATATATAATCAGTTCGTACAATACCACAGACAGAGGAGGGGATAGGGGGTTGGAGGAGGGGCCATTAGGCTGACAATTAGCCTACAATCAAAGCACAAGAAGACAACACTTGAAAACAGACGTTTGGTGGAGTCTAAGATACTTGGAAAAGTTTTGAAAGATTTGTGAAAAGCTGCATTGCTTGTTACAAACCAGGACATAACTCAGCGTTAGTCAAACTTTGGTGCGCGCCCCACTGGTGGGGAATAAAGACATGACAAACGTGAGGAAATTCTGTCATTTTGTGCCGATTTCTATTAATTCCATTATTTATTGACGAAACACTCAAAATAATAATCAAAGATATTATGCAAATGTAGGCTGCTATAAAATACATTCAACAAAAGTCTTCATGCAGTTCTTGCCCTCACAAGCATCCAAAGTCATTGTTCTTCACCAGCTCAGTATGTGTGTGTGAGGGGGTTGCCTGGAATGTTGATGGGATAAACCGGTTTCGACGGAGAAGGTAAGCGAGTGGAGGAGGGCCCAAGAAAAAATACATGTCTTCAATCGAGCTTTGCTTTTTTCAACAGCTGTACATATTTGAATATATATATTCACCTGAAGAGGGTTTGAATGGAAATTAACCGGTCTTTACATGTGCCGTTATGCAATGCGAAGCTTGCTTAAAACCGATTCATTCATTATAAAAAACTGTACATAGAACAATTATATAATCCACACTGCACCTGTTTGATATGTTTGCTATTGTATTTGAATATAAAATATTACAAAAAAATATATATATAATGGGTGTGCCGAACCGTAAGGCAGATCCGAAACATATTTGCTCTGAATTTGTTAGTTGAAAATCTTTTTTACTTTCATCAACAATATTTTACAGAAAGAAAAATAGGATATATAAAACTACAAAACGAACAAATAATGAAGCGCTTTATCTAGTCTCTAATTAGCAAACACAACTGTGTGAGGTGAAAAAGTTTTATTTTTCAGTTTAATATATCCAGGAAACAGGGAAAAATGAATAACGCTGCTTGACCATGCAGAGCAAAATATACATGTCTTCAATCGAGCTTCGATTTTTTTCAACAGCTGTACATATTTCAATATATATTTACCTGAAGCGGGCTTGAATGGAAATAAACCGGTCTTTACAGTTGCCGTTATACAATGCGAAGCTTGCTTGAAACCGATTCATTTTAGCTTCACGTCTATTTATCTCGTCAGTGCAAAGCGTTTGAGGCAAGCAGATAATTCACTAATTATTAAAAAAAACTGTTCATGGAACAATCTTAAAATCCACACTCCACTGGCTGAAATGTTAACTATTGTATTTGAATATAAAATATTATAAAAAAATATATATATAATTGGTATGCTGAAAATTCAATTTTTTTACCGTTACTGTTACTAAATGTATTCATAAATAAATGAAAAACCTAGTGAATTTGGCCTGCACTTCTGAACCAAAGACGGATGTGAAGTGTCCAAAAGCTTAGCAATTTGGGCATATACATCATACTTATGAAACGGAGATCTTAAAAATGTGTAAGATTAACAATTTTAACTGAGGATTGACAGAGATAATTTATGAAAGAAATGTGTTGTTCGTCTTAGGACCCGGATGTAAACGTCATCATGGTGCATTTTTTCTAAAAGTATAGTTTCACAAACAAACTTAAGGCTCATTGGCTGTTCACTCAATCACTCTAAAATGTTAGACTTATGTGGCCAGCCCCTTACAACATGATTTGAATTAGATCCAGCATCCTATCTTAATATATGGCTTTGTAGGGTTCTTTCAAAGAGGATGTAGAAAAATAAAAACAGAAAATAATTATACATTTTCTTTATTTCATCTTGTGCCATATTCACTGTGTATATTTATTTGAAATGAATTTTACATATACAAAATGTTTAAGTCTTTTCTTAAAAAAAATATCAACCATATGTGTGTCCTTGCCTCAGGTCCAGTGTAACAAGAGTTTAACTTTAGGTATGATTTTTTAAGATGAATTTTACCAATCAAGGGTGAGGCTTAAGAGGTTAAAGAATGACCAGAATGACCATCCTGTACTGATGTGTTAAGGTCGATATCCTTCCAGGGTACTATAGGACAATTTTCTTTACTATAGAACTGATGATTAGTAAAAATGTCTAGAAATAGGCATCTTATGTAGAATTTGGTGATGAGGAAATGCAATAAATGTAGTAAGAGATTTTTGGTATGTTATGCAGAATAACTGTTCAAAGGATTAGCATTAATGAGAACTAAACCACTAAGTGATATTAAATGCCTACAAGAAAATGCTATGTCCTATAATAGGATACCCTGCGTGTTTGGTGTCTATTAGAAGCTATAGATCATGTGGAAATTATAAAGCAAAGACCAGTTATTCTGAGATTGTGGGAAAATGATTTATGTAATTATGAAGGATTGTTCTCTGGGAAATGTATTGTAAAATACTTTTAGGTAAAGAGGTGACTTAATTAAATAAGATTATGTAGGAATCCAGGCAACTAGGTGACAATTAAATGTTGAATACAAGGGTCCTTTTGAAGCCTAGGTTCCCGCTGGCTGTGGCCAAACGGCAAACATTTGGCTGCGTTTATCTATTGTTCTTGGTTCAGCTATAGGCAATACTGTAGCCAGCATGTTGGGGCTTCAAAGAAAAGCATTTACATGAGACCCAGACTAACTGTCGCCTTAAACCTGTTGAATGTATATTGTAGCCAAGGGCAACTATTGGTTAGATTGAATAATGCCATTTATTAGGCCAATAGTTCATCAGTATTATTTCCTGTCATGATGTCATTACTGATATAACCAAAGTGAGAAAATGATGATCGGGAGTTCTTCCTGCAGGAACGACCGGCATTATTGTTGATTCAAACAATAAAGTCTTTTGCTCTATTTACACATTCTCCGGACTCTGGCTAAATTAATTAGTTGATGAACACATTGATTAATACACGAAAGTACCTGTGCTAAATCTAATAGGAGAGGCCTGTTCGCAGAAATGTTTAAGGGAACGTTAACCCTAACCCTAACAGTGATTAGGGGAGGCCTTTTAACTGCAGACCTGTTACGGATGCAGGCAATGAGGCAGTGATCACTGGTGTCCTGACTGAAGACACCAGAGGTGTATTTGGAGGGTATGTTAGTTAAATCAATATCTATGAGGGTGGCCTTGTTTGCAGATTTTAGGTTATATGGTGGGTTCATTGATGATTGGCGTGAGATTGAGGGCATCAAGTTTAGAAAATTAATTGGTTGAGGCATTAAGCATGTCCCAGTTTAAGTCACCTAACAGTATGAACTTGGAAGATGAATAGGGAGCAATCAATTCACAAAGATTATTTGGGCACAACTGAAGGTTGAAGGTGGTCTATAACAGGTAGCTTCAGTAAAGGATTTATTTCTGGAAAAGTGGATTTTTAAAAGTAAAAGCTAAAATTCTTTTGACAGGTAGTTGGATAAATAACCGAGCATTGTAGTGCAATATAGTATGACTATGCCTCTTTTTGTAGTCAATCCCTATTGTAGTTAAGGATTGATCATTCTGAGTTTTGGTGGATTTTCTGAGCCAAGATTCAGACACAGTTAGGATATCAGGGTTGGTTTAATGTGCAAGGGCAGTAAATGGATACATTTTAGGAAGAAGGCTTCTGATGTTAATGTGCATGAACCTAAGATTTTTACTATTACAGAAGTCTGCATCAGAGAGCCCCTGGGAGGTAGGGATGGCATTATTTGCTACCGGGCCAGGGTTTGACTCGATATCTCCTGAGGTGCAGACAGGTTTACAGTGGGCAAATTTCAAGATTAACACTATGAACTTTCATGTGTTAATTCACTTTCTAGGTCTCTGCATGTAAAAAAAAATGTAATTAGGAAGGCCTGATGTAAACAGTAAGTCTTACAGAGGAAAAAATTTTATTGTAGTGCTAGAGAATAGGGGGACAATGTAATGTAATATCCTTAAAATGTTCAGTTCATTTTCAGAGGACCTTCATGAAGTAGATTTATTTTTCTCCCTTCCCAATTCCCTCTAACCCTGCCTTGTTGACCACTGTAACTCCCTGGACAGATCTGTGGGATGACGAGGGGCACGCACATGATTCACCGAACTACGTTGCCTAGCCGGCGATTTTTTTGGCACTGTTTATCCAACAACGAAGCCTTCATTCATTATTCACATTATTATGTTCTCTGACTATACTTCCATGATTGAATTTACAGGTACCTGATCTGGACACAAGGAGTCGCTGGAGATCGACATGACAGGATAGATAATCTGAGTTATCTAACCCATATCCCACGCAGCGCTATGGCCATTTTTCGCTAACTCTTAAAGGAAGGTAGTACAGGTTAGGTTTAAGTATAGGCTTTATAGCTAGGATAATTTAGAAATAAATGTTAGGTTATTGAGGTTAAGCTTAAGTGAAGTTAGGGTTAATTTTGGGCTGAAATTTAGTTAACATGGATTTTTATTTTTGGTCCCCACCCAAGTAGCTGTACACTACATTAGGCCAGCATCATATAACCCTGTATCCACTGCTGGATTGCATCTAAAGCTAAGCAGTGTTGGGTCTGACTCTGTGGCCAGTAAAGCTCCTCATAGCACTTATTGTAAGCCAAATTCCCAATTTGGCCCACATTCCATCATGGTAACCTAATCATCCCAACCTTTCAATTGATTTAGTCATTGTTTAAAAATCTTACAAAATGTTGAAGAAAAGCTGCACTTTAGCCAATGCTCTGAACCTGTTGTAATAGCATATTCATGTAACACATCTATTACATTAAATTCTAATAAAGTAAAATCCATCTTATTATATAAAAACTGGCAATTTCAGGGCCGCAACATTACAGAATGTATCCGCAAACAAACTAAAGCCTCTGTTATTGAATCCTGGGGCCGAATTTATGAACAAAATACGCAAGTGAAAAGTGTCAGCAATCTCCGTAATATGTCGAAAATCGTCATCCTTATGAAACAAAGATGTTATAAATTACCAAGATCCTCCATATAAACTGAAATATGCCAGACAGGTTTGAACAAAGACATTTGTAGTCTGTCTCTTGACCCGGACAAAAACGTCATAATTTAGAATTTTTTGAGAAATATACTTTTACACATAACGCTACACATCATTCTAAAATTTTAGACATATGTGTCCCTAAGCAACATGATTTGAAGTGGTTCCAGCACCCAATCTCAATGTATGGCTTTGTAGGGTTCTGGACCATTGTAGCCGTCCTGGACCATTGTTACACCAAGATCAAGGGAGCATATATGTTCAGAAGTATGCCTAGTTTGGGCAAGGTGGACCATAATCTGATCCTGCTCTGTCCCAAATATATCCCACTCGTAAAGAGGCACAAAAAGGAAACGATCATGGTGAAGATGACGACAAAAGATGTAACTGAGAGACTGAAAGATCGTTTCGAAAATATGGACTGGGCGGTTTTTGAAACTAGTACCATGGACATTAATGAAATTCTCGAGTCCGTCTGTGGTTATATAAGTGTTTGCCCTGATGCTGTTGTACAAGAAAAGAGGGTCAAGGTATATGCTAATTGTAAACCCTGGATGAACGCTGAAATCAAAAGGTTACTCAACGAGAAAAGAGATAATAAAGAAAGAACTAGAACTGCAAGCGGTTTTGACGGGGTCCAAGCCGTCCCTGGCGCAAGTCGCCCCGATGACCCGCGGACCCACAAAAGCAGAACCTATGAAAACGGAACCAAAGTTGCGATGGCTGTGACGCAAAAGCTGGAAAATATCATAACACCCAAGATACAAGGTCTGTAGTAATTTGCACGTGGTCTGATATTTCAAATACATTTTAAAATGTTAAAAGAAGTGTTTTGATAATGGTCGAAAATGTCAGAGAAGATAAAAAAGTTGTCATTAGCAAGAAAACATAGGGGATTACAAACTAAGAAAGCAGATGATGAAATACCATCACATAGTATGTCGATCCATAAACTGTTGTTCAGGAAAAAAGGTTTTCAGATAGCAGAGGTAATCAGAGTGCCGTACAGCCATGGCTGAGTATTCATGTACTGTGTTTGAATGAGCAAATCTTTGGTTTAATTTGTCCTAATTGTACAGGGATAGGGAATCATTTAACATTGATCCGCAAAATGATGGGTTCTCTAGCAATTTCATGTAATAATTTATGTATGCCTATAATTCTTGTCTGTACACTGTGCCTTACACACTAAAACAAAACACAACATTTAGCAACATTTTTTCTGTAACTTTATCCCATATCCCTTTCACTGTTCAGATTAGGTCGCTACTTTATACTGCAGCCAACAGTTCATGTAGCGCATTTGAATGAACTGGTCTTTGATTTCATTTGTCCTAATTGCGCAGGGACAAGGCTTAAAGTTAACATTCATCTGCAAAATCATGGGTTCTGTAGTAATTTACTATAGTCATTTCTGTATATCTGCCCGTCTTGTCTGTACACTTTGCCTTACACAATAAACAAAAAACAGAACCAAATAATGAGTTACCTATATTTGTGCAAACAGGAACCGCACACTCCAAACAGGAAATAAAGTTTGCCAGATACACAGGCACATGATCCAGCGTACTCTAATAACCCCAACAAGTGGCATTTTATCAGAATATAGCATAGATCATCTGCTTAGAAATATAGGAAATTTTGGTTAGGATAGAACACCACAATTAAATCTGCTAAATAACAGTATATTACATTCATTATGAATTTATCTTGTCTTTGTTTGAAACAAATTGTAGCCTATACGATTATAATACAACGTTTTTATATGTTCTATAATGTCTGACACATTAAAAAAGCTAATACTTTTGGATAGTCATTATGGAAAGAGGAGCCCAAAGTATAACGTTGGCGAGGCAAATGTCAGAAAATATCGAGGTGGGAGCTACAAGTTTTTTGGTTCATCACCGTTGTAAATATCCCATTAACATTGATTGAGTAAATGGGCAAAACTGCTCTACGTTGACGACAGCACCTTTTAATGACAAAACATTTGGTACAGAGCTTCAGAGCGGCATGCCAAACCATCACCAAAAGTTTCATGTTGATAGCATTTACTACGAAAAGATATTGTAATCACAATTGACCCAGTTAAATGTATTGAGTTATTGTCCAAAACAAATAAATGTTGATTAAAGTGCCCCCTAATGACCGATCTTTGCCAAATTTGGTATAGAACATCACAGTGGGACATTAAAAAATCTCAAGTTTTTTGATGTTAGCATTTAATTTGGCAGCAATATAATAAAGTTAACATTTCGTAGCTAGCTACCGCGTTGCAAAGACGGTTCCCAGCCCTTCGGGCTTGGACCCCTAAAAATAGCGGTATAAATGCGAAATTGAAAATAATTTTAAAGAGAACGATATGAAGAAAGTCTGCGAAGGAATACGGTTAATGAGTGGATATGCAGGGAAAGGGAAGGTGAATAGAGCCCAGGTAAATGGCAAAAGGGAATATTTTAATAACCTAAATCAATTCTATAATATATTTGATAAAATCAACTCTGATGAAAGATTAAGATTTAAGGAATTGATTGGGAGCACAGAGGATGGTTATTATACCCTGCAAACAAATATGCAGGAGTTATATGGTATGTTTATGGGGCTGAAAATTACCAAAGCAGCAGGCCCAGATGGACTGTCTCCAAAAGTATTAAAAGGCTGTGCTTTTCAGTTAGCAATCATTTTGTCAAGTATTTTGAATTATTGCTTCCCTCAAAAAGTGTTACCTGATTTATGGAAACAATCTTGCATTATACCAGTTCCTAAAAAGAAAACAGTGGAGTGCTTGAATGATTCAAGACCAGTGGTCTAACATCCATAGGTATGAAGGTATGTGAAAAATATTTGTTAAAGAGGCTGAAGCCTCATGTGGAACTTTATCTCGACCAATGCCAATTTGCTTATCAGAAAGGAAGAGGGGCAGAGGACGTTAGTGTTTATGCTCACCTAGATGCAAGCGGACAGTGTGTGAGAATTATGTACTATGATATTAGCTCAGCGTTCAACACTATACAACCACATATCATGGTAAATAACCTTTTAGTGATGAAGGTTCCAAGGGTATGTATCTATTTTATTCAAAATTTCTTAGAGAACAGGACGCAATTTGTTAAGCTGAACTCGAAAGTTAAGTCAGTAAAGATCATGACAAACACAGGTTCACCCCAGGGAACTGTTTTAGCACCTTTCCTTTTTTATATTTATACTGCAGACTACCAACCACAGCAGGCAAGTTGCCAAGTTGTTAAATTTGATGACCATAGTCAGTATCAAAATGAGATAAAAGCTTTTGTTGATTATTGTGATACTCATTTCCTAGAACTCAATGTTAAGAAAACTAAAGAATTGGTAATTGATTATAGGAGAAACTAGAACTGCAAGCAGTTTTGGCGGGGTCCAAGCCGTCCCTGGCAAGTCCCCCCTGGTGCAAGTCGCCCCGATGACCCGCGGAGCCCACAACAGCAGAACCTATAATATTGGAACCAAAGTCACTGTTCAGATTAGGTTGCTACTTTATGCTGCGGCCAACAGTTCATGTAGCGCATTTGAATGAACTGATCTTTGATTTAATAAGTGTGCATTTAACAGCTATCGCCATCTGTCTCTAATGAGTAAGGTATCTACTGTTAACTGACTAAAAGCTGTGAAGTTAGTTGCACAAGCGCTATGTAGCTAAGCTACATGCATTGTTAACATTAGTTACTGTAGCTAGCTACCTTGTTAAGATGTCAGTAGAAAAGCTAGCAAACTATGACAGTGTTGGTTAGCTATGTGGTTGTGTAGCCTCTTTTCAAACATGTATTGGCAAACAGTTGGTCAACTTCCCAACTACTTTACTAATGCATGAGCAGTGGGTCATTGTCAATGTGAATCCAGCAACTGTATCACAGTTACTAGATAGAGACAGTCCCTCGCTGGAGAAGCAGGTGCACAAGTTGTTTTTTCTTCGCCTATATAAATGGCTCAGCACTAGTAATTTTAGTGTTAACAGTGAATGGGAAAGAATGGGAAATGCAATTCACCCGGTTATGTCACATAGCCTGTTCTCTGGAATACCCACCAGATGAAATGCCATCACACAGTATGTCAATCCGTACACTGTAATTCGGAAAACAGGTTTTCAGATAGTAGAGGTAATCGGAGTGCCATACAGCTGTGGCTAATGATTCAGAAAGCGTATTTGAATAAACTGACATTTGCTTCAATTTGTCCCAATTGCACAGGGAAAGGGCTTAAAGGTAACACTGATT